>JAEQBH010003035.1:0-126026 GCA_016808115.1 Tetrastigma voinierianum
GACCACATACACCTCCACTCGTAATGAGTGCTCCCTCTCCCGCATTGAGCTCCAATCGAGGAACAGATTGTTAGATCTCGTACCTTGTGCCACTCTTCCATTTTCCAAGTGGCAGGAGAGGAGAACCTCATAATATATCAGGAATTTAAACACCTTGTTCTCAAATTAGCATAAGACCTTCGTTTATCATCGGTAGCTTTAAACCCTCTCACAACAACTAACTTTTCTTCCGTGTCTTTACTAAATCAGGGACTAATAATCTTATGCCTGCCCAATCCTTTGTCCAACACATAAGTGAGTTCGGGCACCTCTCCATACAATGCTTCATATGGGGCCATACCAATACTGGACTGATAACTATTGTTATAAGCAAATTCCATGAGTGGAATATACCTATCCTAACTTCCTGAAAAATCTAATACATAGCTCGAAGCATATCTTCCAACACCCAATCACCTTTAGATTGTCCATCCGTTTGTGATGTTAAGAAAATCCCAACCCCATCGCAAGCTCACCCTAATTCCTTCTAGAACCTTGATTTAAACCCGTGATATTAGACGTCATATCAATATGGAACCCATGTAAATCTAAATTTCTCACCCGCTATAAAGCCCCCATTGATGATCCATGAGTAATAAGTCGCCTGAGATAGGAAGTGAGTGATTTGGTCAATCCCATCCACACCAAACTCGAATCATGCTCTTCGGCCTGTGGAAAACCCATAATGAAATCCATAGTAATGTATCCCACCTCCATTTAGAATTGAAGGATCAATAAAATCTGATGAAACACTTGGTATTTAGTTTTACTTAGCTGACACGAAGAATTTGTGATTACCATTTCGAAATGTCCTTTTCATCCTCGCACCCAGTATAACTGTTTCATATCCTCGGCACATCTTAGATTACTTCTAGGTTTTACAGAAAACAATACTGTGGGCTTTCACATAACATTCGCTTTCAATCCATAACGTACGGTACACATATCATGCTCTTTGTACAACAAACCTCCACTTTCATCTATGGCATAATCAGTCTGTTCCGCGATCGACTATTAACTGCACTATCTTGCACCTGGTATCCATCTGGTGCATTTACTTATCATTTGCTTCAAATCCAAGATAATCCTCAATCGAGCCAACAAGGCTCCATCTGCAAGTCTCCAATCATAATCTTTCAAAGTCAAACATAAATCATTTTTCCTACTTGGGGTATCTGCCACTTCATACTGGCTTTCAGTGGTAATCAATTATACAATCATAGTTCTAAACAATTCAACCATCACGCGTCGTCAAGTCCTCGGTTAAAAATATTTAGATTTACGATTATAAAATTTTTAAGATTTTTTCCAATATAAATAGTGTTGCCAATTCTTCAGTTAATAATTACAAATCATAATCCCTCTAAATCATGAGTGGGATGGTTTCGTTCTGTCAATCAATAGGGGCCATGTTTAACACTCTTCCTTAATCCCATCAACACGCATCCCAAACCATCTCGCTACCACTGTATACAAGATAATCCTTATTCGGCAGGCCGAAATCAACACTAGTGCTTCAACCAAGATTTCTTTAATCCTTCACTCATCGCACCTCATCCACCTCAAACTTCACCCTTTCTAGAGTAAATTCCTTGTGCGAGGATGCTATAATTGAAAATCCTTATACAAATCTCCGATATTAACTAAATAAACCTCAAGGAACTTCTTACCCTGCTACATTTCAGGAGGTTTCCAATTCATGATCAAGCCTAATTTTCACTTAGGTCCACTCTAACACCTTCAACAGATACAACATGACTCTTAGGAATGATACTCCTTGAGCCAAAAATCACATTTACTTAACTTTAAAACAATCATTCTTTCCCACTTGCAATGCTATCTCAAATGGTAAGTCTATGTTCCCGTGCATCTTTAGAATACACTAGGATGTCATCAATAAATGTCATAATAGCTTTATCCAAATAGGGGTGAAAACCCTATCTCATCAAGTCCTCCATACAGCCGAGTATTGGTCAACCTAAATGACATCATAAAACTCATAATGGCTGGCACCCGTATCAAAGTTGTTTCTGACATCAACCCTTTTTACCCAGTTGATATCATGACGGAAGTCTATTCAAAAGACACTTCGTTCTTCAATTGATAAAATAAATCCTCTATTCTTTGGCAATGATATTATTATTAATAGTCACTTTGTTTATTTTTCTGTGAGTTTAATGAACATACAAGAGTGCCATCTTTCTTCTTAACAAATAAAACCGGCGCACCCCAAGGTGAGACACTAGGTCGGATGAAACCCTGTCCGGGCTAGCCCCGGTAGTTGAGTCTTCAATTCTTTCAGCCTGGTTTGAGCTATTACTCAGAAAGTGAGACTCGGGTTTCAAGAGGCTGCCCCAGACAACTTCAATAGAGAGATCCACTCTGTAATTCCCACCCCCTGGGAACACATCAAACTCCTAATCATAGGAATATTTTCGAAATTCACACTCTTTCTTTTTGAGTCAATCAAAGCAAAAGGGCTTCACAACCTTTCAAAACGCTTGCCTTCCTATGGAAGTGAAATAATCTCGTATTATCTCATTGATAATACCTGCACTGTTACTTTACAGTCGAACATTTAAGCAGCATCATTTTCTTATCACAATCAACTATGGCCCAATGTTTGATAACTAATCCATTCCCAATAGACAAAATCAAACCTATAAAAAGCAAAGCAATTAGATCAACCTAGAATTCCCTATCATGTACCACAATATGGACAACCCTTATACACTGGTCGACTCTAACACTATGCCCCAGAGGACTTGTAACAAAGGTGTCATGTTAACAAATTTCATCAAGGCACTATATCTGTACCATTCGTTCACATATAGAGCAGAACAGGGAGCCCGGATCAATTATAGTACACAAGTCAATATCAAACAGAAAGTGAAAAAGTACAAACAATAACCCCAGATGCCCCGTGTGATCTTTACGCAGCCTGATAACATAAGCTCCTGGGCGCGGACGGAAACCTCAGAGAGAAACCTTTGGAACTGGCAACTAAATCTTGACTTCTCAAACCCCAAGAAAAGAAAAACCAAGTAATAGATAAATACCTCGACCTAATGATCAACAAGGAACAAGAAACCTGTGTTTGAAGAATCTAAACCCGTTGAAAATTTGGTCTCAAAGGACCAACAAATCTCGCTTCAAGAACTCCTATGAAAACTCGCTCCAAGAACTTTATTTGATGGTGAACTCCTGCAGAAATGCTTTGATAAGTTCAAAAGTTCATTAAAAACAAGAGAAACTCAACTCTCTCAATCCGAAAATTTCAGAATCTATCATCCAAGTTGTTGTTTTCTGGGCTGAAGATAATGTCCTATTTATATGATCCTCGACTAACCCTAATTAACTGTAGCTAAGACTTCATCCTGTAAACAAGCCCAAGTCACAGCCCAACAAAATACAAAATATGGGTTTAGTTTCATGAAAATCAACCCCCATTAATTGCAAAATAAATAAATGGTTTAGCCCAATTAAATTGCCCACCTCCAAGTTCCAAGTTGGGGGCCCAACTCTTCAATCGTCGAATCGTATTAATTAAGTGCCATCTTCCTATCAGCTTTCTATATTATAGAAGTCTTGTTAATTTGGACACCACTTTCGCCCAAGTGGGATTGGCAAATCAAATTAGCTATTGCTTCCTTGATCTTCAGCCTCACCTTATAATTGCTCCATCTAGAACATGGCGACCATGAATAGTAACTTCACTAATCTAATTCACCAAAGGACTCATCACTGGGCGTACGAAGGATGTGACACCACTGCTCTGTAAACATCACCCCTTCCCAGAACCACTTTTATCCTCAATTTCTACCTTAAGTCTGTGGAGGGTACATTTGACCCTCCTATACCACTTCCTCGAGATTTCAGACTCCCCATCTCTGCTGGCTGAATGGTTATCACATGACTGCCTCGCCAACGGAAACACCCCCTAGTTACTCATCTGGCTGCCAAACCATAATGATTTCATGAGCAAGGCAGCAGGTCTTTCCTCTGTCCCGCTGAGTTTCACCTGAACCCTGTGTCGCAGGTCCTTGTCTCCCAATTGTAGGCCGAACACCGGTGACTGAATCAACTTGTGACTCTCAGTCTTTTCTCCTCGAAGAGGAACCCTTGATAAATCCTTTCTTTCATTCTTTCGACTCTTCATTTCCACTTCAATTTTTATAGCCACTTGTACTAGCCGACAAAACTCGACAAGCACAAATGGAGGCACCTCGATGGACTCATCTAAGCCCTCAAACTGCCTACATCCGAATTTTTCAGAAGAACGGATTCACGCGGCATATTTACTAAGACGGTCGACTCTTTATCATATTCACCACCGTTAGTTTCCCTGTCTTAGAGCCGCTGAACTGCTTCCATTTTGACTCCTTGTAATCATCGCTGACATATCGTATATTAAACTCGCGATCTAAGTAGTCCTACAATCCAGATCTGAAGCAGTGAATCAAACCAGCCTTCCACTCAATCCAGTCGCACTCGTAGCAATGAAACCGCATTATTGTGGCCTTTGATCCACAGGGCATCTCACTTCAACCAGAGCCCTTCCGCTTTTCAAGCCAAAACTGCACTTTCATTGACTCTTCCATACTTGTACTATGAAATTCTTCCACTCCATGCTTTCTTACTAAATCACTCGAAGCTCGAGGGGCCGTGAGTCGATCTAAGACCCTTGCCATATCCTGAGATATTTTTACCAATGCTTTACTGGCTATTATTCATTTGTCGCTGAATCGTATGATCGAAAAGTAGATTTTGATCCAGCGATTGACGCTTCAGTTGTGTTTCATCTACATCTTCCTGAGCTCGATCCATTTTAGACAATA
This sequence comes from Tetrastigma voinierianum, assembly GCA_016808115.1. Classification (NCBI taxonomy): domain Eukaryota; kingdom Viridiplantae; phylum Streptophyta; class Magnoliopsida; order Vitales; family Vitaceae; genus Tetrastigma; species Tetrastigma voinierianum. Next base: position 4,878 of record JAEQBH010003035.1, read on the forward strand.
CACAAAACAAGGACATCCGCATTAGGCCAACAAATTACTAAGTAGGTACATCCATAATCTACACTTTCTAGAATGTCAAACCTAGCTCTCGATATCATCTTTGTCACACTCTCAAACCCTTCGCCTAGGCGGATGAAGGGGGCTTTAAATCAGATGCACTTTACTTGCTTTTCTTCGTATATTAGTGGGCTAAGTTTTATAATCGAATCAAAATATCATATACAAAGATACAAAATAAAACTACCAATCGTAGCGTGCCTGCAAAGTAGGTCAACAGAAAAACACAGTCCCATTTACATATACATACAAAAACTGCATTTACATTTACATAATCGTGAAAGAAACCTGGCGTTGATGGACTCCTACTACCAAGCTGGCCCAAAGAAGATGGGAAGATCGCGAACTGCCCTCCTCCATCATGACGATTAAAAACTCGTCCTGCTTAACACTTGGGAAACATATGACTTATACGTATGTATACACATGCACTAATACTCATTTACGATATGAGAATGCAATGTTATACAAAGAGTGGGATAAGATTTTTTCATGAATTCATATAACAAACTTATACACGTACTTATACTTATAGCCGACTTATACTTGTTCGGATCTCCGGTAGGAGTTATATAGCTTATACTTGTACGGAGGTACCCGTAAGTACTACAGAGATTATACTTGTATAGAGGTACCAGTAGGTAATATAGAATTTATACTTGTACAGAGGTACCCGTAGGTACTTTCAGACTAGAACGATGTACATTACTGTACTCTTATTCGTCACTAAGATTCTTATCATATAACTGTTTGACTACTCAACAAAGAATCGTAAAGAAGCAAGATGACAACATAATAAGCACCTGGCTGGTACTGTGACAATACTAAGGTGTCATAGCATGCAAGAGCGCCAAGACTGATTGCAGCAGTGTCGTCAAGATTCTATAAGAGAGTACTGAAGTACTAAATGTGTAGAAGCACGGTCAAAGAGTGTTGCCGTGATTTAATAAGAGAGTACCAAAGTACTTTTTTTATACGTGGTCCGCCCACATAACAAAGGTGCTGGCTATTCAATATCCGGCCTTAGCAAAGCCCTACAATTATATGAGTTCGTGTGAAATTACTATCTTATCATAAAGTATTGCTTCGCCTTGGCAACAGGCATGTCCAATTTTTCCTTTACCTTACAAACATGAATGGACCCTTTCATTCACTTATATGTCCTCATTAGTCCAGTCAGATGTCCGAATAACTAATAGAAAACACACAAAACATGTTCAGGAATGCTGCTATGTTACCTAAGATAAAGGCCGCTTACGCGCGCGTAGAGGCCTTAACCGCAACGTAGGAGATTTTCATGCCCGGGTGTGCTGAGGCTTGTCTTAAGCCTCCCTCTCGGTCGCACTACGCAGTGGACACACGCCTTAGCGTGGACTCATCGTTGATGCGCTGATCACACGATCATAGACTCTAAATTTCCTAAATTTGCTGATTTCATCCCTTTTTCCAAAAATCCAACTAAAATCAAAAGAAAACTCGTATACTCTCCAAAAAAACATCTCCCAAGTGTGTTCTAACCAAACCAAAACTAAACATAGAAATTAATTAGGGTTTTTCCAAACCCAAACTCAAATACTTGTAAGTTAGGTTAACTTTCTAGCACTCAATCATGTATCCATACACCATAAACCAAGAATCTATACAAATCCATACTCAAAGGGAGGATTCCATACTAATCTTATATAAACTAGGGTTTTACCAACCCAACTTTCAACAAATCTAGGGTTAGGATGAATTCCTAACTAAACCCTAGAAATGGAATAAACTAATATCCATACAAAAGTCCAAAAATCCATACTAAGACATAGTAATCCATGCATCCATACTCTTTCTTAGCTCTTCTCTCTCTACGTTTTTTGTTTCCCAATCTCCTAAAAACAGAGAATTCCCAATTGGTCTTATCCCAACTGTCAAATTTTCTCATTTATTAGCACCTCGTCCCTTCAAACTCTCTTCTATTCGCACCACAACTTATGCTTATTTTAAGTAATAGCATATATCTTATGATATTTATACTCTTGAACCCGCTTCTTTGATGTTACAAATTTACTCTGCTTTATTTCCTAGTTTCTAGTTTGGATGTTTTGAATTCTAAACACAAAAATTCAATTATATCTATAAAATAAATTCCCAAACATGTTGAAAACTACTTAGTATATTTCGGTGTTACATAGCAAATTTTAAGTGATGTGAAGAAAGGAGAACTCACTCTCAGGGTGGGACATGAAGAAGCACACTATCATTCCTCAGAGCTTGAAGCAAATTGAATGTTTTTTCTTCCAATATAAGATTGTAGAAAAAGTAGTTCATCGCTTATGAACTGATTGATGATTTGGGCGACAAGATTCAATGAATGAAAATACAGTAAATTTCCACAGACAAGGCCTTTGATTCAACATCCAATGCCATGGTTGAATCTTAAAAGAAAGATTTAGTTTGAATGAAGACAATGCAGTAAAACTGCTAAAGAGCCAAGAAAAGGCCGTGCAGAGAAAAGTTATGAGACACTCATGAATTTCCAAACACCTTAAATATGCCTTCAGAGTTAAATATCAAAACTCATGATTAGCATGACTAATCGAAGATAAAGAGTAGAAACCGGTTGAAATTTAGAAAATGCAAAGAAGCAATAGCTTGGTCGCAAGACTTGAAAGCGATCACCATCACTCATGCATAAATCCTCTTGAGGAAAAATGTAAAACATCAATTTAACATCGCAGAATACTAACTAGTTATGAAAGAAGTTGTCAAAAAGAAGTAATTTAATGGTTGAATTTAGGATTCATTTATAATCTTAGATGCTGGTAAGCCCAAATATCCGTTCCTGGCAGTGGATTCATAGTCATCTTAAATGAGAAGAATGAGGTAATTCCAACAAGAATCAGGATTTCGATGGAGGGTATGCATTGATTGGTGGAATTGAACACCGCACAAGAAAGGATCACTATCCTCGCCTTTATTGATCAATAGGGATGTGCCGTAGATACCCTCACTTTTGTTTTCTTGATGGATATTCTAGATATAATCAAATTTCCAAAGCCCCTAAGGACCGGGAGAAGACTACCTTTACATGTCCTTATGGAACCTTTGCTTTTAGAAGGATGCCATTTGAGTTGTGTAATGCTCCTACCACCTTTCAAAGGTGTATGATGTCAATTTTTGAGATTCGTGAGGAAGCTACGAAATCTTCATAGATGACTTCAATTTATGGGTCCAGTTTTGAGAATTACCAGAAAATTTAGAAACTACTTTAGAAAAGCAAGACAAAAAACTTAGCTTTTGAATTGGGAAAATTCACTATGGTACCAAAGGTATATTGTCTCTGGGGCACAAATTTATTGTATGAGCTGTGACTGAAGCTACCTGCAAAGGTTTTTTGCTATTGAAAACCTATCGCCACCTACTATAGTAAAAGGTTAGAAGCTGGGCACATGCTAGATTTAAGTGTGAAAAATTGTACCGTATGACAAGATTGTGCATCATTATGCAGACTGTTGGAAAAGGATGCCAATTTTGAATTTGATGAAGCATGCAGGTCAACATTTGGAGAAATCAAATCCAGATTGGTTATAGCTCCCATTATGGCAACACCAGATTGGAGCAAGGATTTTGAAATCATGTGTGATGCTAGTGATTATGTGGCAATGGGAGCATCATGGGACAACAATGAAAATCTTCGTGAGCCATATACTATTTAAAACCTTTAATGGCTACAAGAGAACCATTCACCGCATAAAATGAGATGTCGATAATTGTTTTTTTTCCTCGTGAAAAATTTAGACCATATATTGGGGTCCCATGTCATCATTAATATTCAATCATGCAACAATCCAAAGGTCTCCATGGAAAGAAAGATGCAAAAGCCAAGACTTATCATATGAGTGCTATTGTTGCAAGAATTTAACTTGGAGATCAAGGATAAGAAGGGTAGTGATAATGTGATAGCAGATCACTTATCCAGATTAGAAAAGCCTACTGAAGATGAAAGAGGGACTAAATTAGAAGAAAATTTCCCTGAGGAGTAGCTTTTTCAAGTATCGCTTCAGCATCGTGTTATGCTAGCATTGTGAACTATTTAGCTCATGGGAAGTATGCTAACAAAATTCAATGCACAAATGTAAAAGAAAGTTGAGAACTAATGTTAGATTCTATATAGCGGATGCACCCATTGTTATTTAGAAAAGGGGCAGATTAGATTATTAGGAGATGTGTACTAGAGGCAGAGCATGCTGAAATTATAGATAAATGCCATGCATCATCATATGGAGGACACTTTGCAGGAGACAAAACAACCTAGAAAATTCTCCAATTGAGTTTTATTGGCCTACTCTATTCAAAGACTATTCTCACGGTGAAGACAGACAGATGTCAGAATGGGCAACATAAAACAAAAGAAATGAGATGTCTCCCGCAAAGAATCCTGCTGGTGCGATTTTTTAAGGTATGAGGGATAGACTTCATGACCTTTTCCCACCCTCATTCAAAAATCTATACATTTTTCTTTATGTGGATTATGTATCCAAATGTGTGGAAGCCATAGCTTATCCCATAAATGATGCCAACACAGTTATAGGGTTTATTAAAGAAATATCTTGAACTAATTTGGAGCCCCAAGGACAATCATTAGTGATGAGGTAAACCATTTTCCAAACAAAATGTTTGCATAACTCTTGAGCAATAAGTGGAGCGACAGATGTTATGGGATTGTCTTTATCACTCCTCACCAAATGGGCAAGCGTATTTCTAATAGGGCATACAAAGAATATATCGAGAAGACAAAGATAAGTAGGAAAAGGACTGCCAAGAAAGCCATGATGCATTGTGGACTTGTATTTGGAAAGCCTTGTCATCTCCCTCTTGAGCTTGAATATAAGGCCATGTGGGCAATCAAGAAGCTGAACTGTGATTTCCAAACTACTAAAGAGAAGAGATTACTTTAGATGAATGAATTTGAAGAGCTGAGGAATGAAGCTTATGATAATGCCAGGATCTATAAAGATAAGACCAAGAAGTGGCATGATCAGAGGATTCTGAGGAGAGAATTCAAAGTAGGAAAGCTAGTCCTATTGTACAATTCAAGGCTCAAACTTTTTCTAAGAAATCTCAAGTTACGGTGGAGTGGTCCCATACAAAGAGTTGCAAGCACTACTTTGTAGCACAGACATCGAAAAACCAATTCGTGAAATGAGTTCAAAGTGAATGGTCGAGGCTTCAAACATTACCTTATAGGAAGCTCTGGAATGAAGAATCATTCCATATAAAGAAATTGAAAGAATTGTTGAAAAGAGAATATATTGCAAAGAATGTAGGCGTTTAAAGACATGTACTGAGCGCTACTTATGCAAACTCAAGCAATTTTTATTTTACTTATAGTTTGATTTCTGTTTAATCCATGTTTTGGTACAGTTTTGCTGGTGAGAAGTTTTGTTTGAGTTTATTTGAACTTTTGTTAGTAAAATTTTGCTTTATTTCAGACAAAGTGAGCCAGAAAATACTCTATGAATTTTAAATGGAAAAGAATCTCAACCTAAACTCAATGATGCGTAATTACCACATAGGAGTTCATTTCCCTAATTTGCCTCGGAGGATAATGCATGGTAAAGCTCTTTTGGGGAGGGAGTCTATTTTTTTTTTATTTAGAAATTGCATAGTAGATTCATTCTTCCTTGAGTGGTCCAAGCACAATAGTCGTGAAGCATCTTCTTTTTGAAGCAAAGTGACACCGAAAAACCAATTTAGGAAATGAGTTCAAAGTGAGCCTCAGGCTGGAACATACCTCAGAAGTCCAAATGAATAAATGTCCCAGCTTAGAAGAAATTGAAAGAATTGCTGAAAGAGAAACATATTACATTGTGAGTAGCTAAAGACATAAAAGTGAGCAGCTACGGGAGGCAACCCAAGCAATTTTTATTTTTACTTTATAGTTTGATTTTGTTTAATTCATGTGTTTTGTATAGTTTGGTTGGTAGAGTAGTTTTGTTTGAGTTTATTTGAAACTTTTGTTAGTAAAATTTTGCTTTATTTCAGGACAAAGGAGCTGCAAATACCTATGGAATTTAAATGGAAGAACTTCAACCTAAATCAATGATTTAAAATTTTACTGTGGTTGTGGGAGTTCTACTTTCCCCTGAATTTTATTCTTTTTGAGGATAATGCATACAGGTGCTTTGGGGAGTCTATTTTTTTATTTAAATTGTATAGTAGATTCATTCTTCCTTTTTGGAGGTCCCTACACAATAGTTGCAAGCATTCTTTTCATGCGACACCGAAACCAATTTAGAAATGAGTTCAAAGGAATGTGAGGCTGAACATTACCTGTAGGAAGTCCAAATGAAGAACTCCGTCTCCATGAAGAAGAAAATTGAAAGATTTGTTGAAAAGAGAACATTGCGCATTGTATAGCAAACATACAAGTTATGCTCACTCTGAAAAACCAAGCAATTTTTTATTTTTACTTATAAATGGATTTTGTTTCTTAATTCATGTTTTGTATAGTTTGGTTGGTAGAGTAGTTTTGTTTTGAAAGCCATTTGAAACTTTTGTTAAAGATTTGCTTTTATTTCAAGACAAAGGAGTCGAAATACCTATGGAATTTAAATGGAAGAACTTCAACCCAAACTCAATGTGACGAATTTACTACATGTGGAGTTCATTTTAATTTATTTTGGAGGATAATGCACATGCTAAGTTTGGGGGAGTCTAATTTTTTCTGATTTAGAAATTGCATAGTAGATTCATTGTTCCTTTTTGGAGGTCCTGCCACAATAGTTGTAGTTACTCTCTTTCAAGCAAAGGGACCGAAAAAAACCAATTTAGGAATGGTTCAAAGTGAATGGTCGAGGTCGAACATTACCTTGTAGGAAGTCCGAATGAAGAACTGTCCCAGATTAGAAGAAATTGAAAGAATTGTTGAAAAGAGAACATATTGTAGCAATGTATAGCTAAAGACATAAAATTGAGTAGCTACTTGGGAGGCAACCCAAGCAATTTTTATTTTTACTTTATAGTTTGATTTTGTTTAATTCATGTGTTTTGTATAGTTTGGTTGGTAGAGTAGTTTTTGTTTTGAGTTTATTTGAAACTTTTGTTAGTAAGATTCTTGCTTTATTTCAAGACAAAGGAGCCGGCAACAATTTGCTATGGAATTTAAACGAAGAATCTCAAACCCAAACTCAATGATGCACTTACTCACATGGGAGTTCATTTCCCCTAATTCGTTTTCGAGGATAATGCACATGGTAAGTTTTGGGGAGTCTATAATTATTATTATTATTTTATTTAGAAATTTCATACTAGCTTCATTGTTCGCTGAATTTTTTTAGTTTGAATATAATAAGGTCATAAAGACAAATAATATTTGATCGAATATTACTAAGTTGAGAAAGAAAGCTTTCTTGTCCATGCTTGAATGGAGATACTTAATTATTGTTAGATTGGCATTCACAAGCATGAATTGAGAATGCATAAATGAATAAGATGAAGGAAACTAGTAAAAATCAAGAAGAGAGAGGTTTCGAACGTCACGACATCACCAAAAATTTCAATGTTGTGACATCGTCCTCAGAGTTACGTATATCGACCATTAATGTCACGACATCGCATCTACAGAGCGGCAACGACATGACTCAATGTTACGACATCAAAGATCAGAGTCGCGACATTAAGGCAGTGTCGCAACATTGCAATCCCAATGTCGCGACATTAAATCAAGTCATCACTCATAATCAATGCGTTCTGATATGGAATCACACTTGCCGCGACATCTCAAAGCAGGGTCACAACATAGCATAGCATCCCCAATGTTGTAACATTGAGCTGAGTCACTAAAATTTTTTGTCAATGTCGCACACACACTCCTGAACCTCCTATTTAGCGAACACGAGTGAAAATTGAAAATTAAAGCCAAATCCTTTCTACTTTGTTCTAACTTTCTCCCAACCTCATTTTCAAATCCAAAAAATGTTCGCCTCATCTCTCCCACCCTAAAGGGAGGTGTAGTTGGAAAACATTGTGGAGGAAGTACTAAGAGAAAGGGCAGAATAACCCAGAAACTGTGAGATCATTCCTAAAGAAAATAGGAAGTTGTGCCAGCTGGAGCAGAGGCCAGCGGTGAAAGTGTGAGTATTCTACTCCGACAAGCGGGTTGAGGCTTTCCAAAAGAGTCTTGCAAAGAAAAGGTTCATAGAGGAAAGAGGATTAAGAGAAATCGTGCAGCCTTTCAAAGAGTGAAGCTCAAAGAAAAGGCTAGAGAAAGGCAAAGAATAGAAACCGAGCGTAAAGAGCCTTGTAAAGGAATTCTGTTACCTGGAGATGAAGAACCCTACCTTTCTATGTCGGGGATGGTCCCTTGGAGAAAGGGCCATCTCCCAACTGCTTAATTGACAAGGAGAAGATTCACATTGCAGAGTAGCTCCAAAGAGCCCTAATTTCGAGGAGATGAAGCCAAGGAACCAATGGAGGCTAAGGAATGGTGATTTAGCCTTAAAACTCATCTAATTTGAAGTCCCTTTTATTGTTGCGAAAATATGAAAAAGAAACCTTAGGCATATATTGAAACTTTGTCGCGACATTAGAAAAGTTTGCCGCGACAATCACTCAAGAAGAATGCCAGTCAACAATGTTGCGACAAACTCATAACAATGCATGAAGACACACAAGTTGCAACTATGTCGCAACATTTCAAAACTTTGTCGCAATAATGAAGTATCAAGGGCCAAAGATCGTATAGACGGGCACGTCACAACATATACTAACTTTGTCACAACAAACATCTAATTGGCTTGCAATACAAATCCACAAATTCAAATTAAGATTCCGCCCAACATTCTAGAGCCTAGATGAGATTAAGAGGAGAGAGTGGCGATTTTAATATTCTTATGTTCATATTTTCTTTCTTTTGTTCTTGAATTTCTCTTATTTTCATTTTTTCATAATGGGAGGAATGGAGCTAATTTGTAATCTCGAGCTGAAATCAATGAATATTTAGTTCCATTTATGTTTGAACTTCAAGTTTTTTCTGAAATCCTTTATCTTCAATTCTGCTTAAAGCGTCAATGAATTTGTTTGATAAACTAATAATTGTTGTTTGTGAATCAAATATGGAAGGATAAGCTCCTGTTGGGAAGGGATTTGGTGTTCTGGTTATGATTTGTAGTATTTAAATGTTGTTTTTGGGTTTTAAAAATTGATTGAATTTAATTAGTATGTGTCTGCGTTAGTGAATCGTTTCGATATCGCTGTACTATACCCGCATTAGAGCTGTGGTCGGAGCTCCACTTCCAAGAAATCTCCGAGTGACAAAAGAGATGGAGATTCTTGAGACCGAAAGTAGTAACTAAAAAGTGTCGTACTAATATATTTAGAACTAATAAACTCTAAATATCAATTCCGATAAATCATTAGGTATTTATTCTCCAACCTCCGACTTCCGCGCCCTCAGTGATAGTAGGCGTTTCAAGGCATAAGGACCAACTAGTGATTTATCAGTTTAATGTTTAGAGGTGTCATCTCAGTTTGATAGAATAATCTTTATCCCATGTTAGCTAAGATTCTAATTAAGGAGAGAGAAAATTTGATCGAAATGTAGACTGAAAATTAAATTACTAATAGGCTGTTTTTATATTACTATAGTGCTACGTTGATAAATGGTTACAGCACTGGTTTAGAAAAACTCAACTAGATCTTAAATAAGAGGACTAATCCTACAAGAGTTGTTTGTAATCTTTCACCCAGTTTAGAAATTCCTCGTTCTCTCAATGAAGTAAATGTATAGTGTTAGAGGCATTCCAAGGCTATACTACCTTGTACCCTGAACAAGTTTCCAGATCCAAAACCCAAAACAAAACTGCGGTTAAACCTCCTAAAATCGATAATTAGGAACACCGATTCCATTCCGCCAGGCTACATCACAATAAAACTCGTTATTTCATGAGATTTTACTGTTGTCTTTTGGATTTTGTTATTTCGCTTTTGCTAGGTAGTTTCTATTCTAAGAATTGAAGCTCAAATAGTGAGGACTTTGAGTAGTAGGTAGTAGTTGGATTCATAGATTTTGTAGATCCGTGGGTGGTGATATCTAGACTTTAATAAATTTTGTAGACCCTAAATTTGAGGCTTGTATTATTTCTTCCTCAGGAGGCAATCCCATATTAGAAATGGGATAAGTGAGAGGCCTCTTTCCTATAAGCTGGGGTCTTCCCTTGGTTAAAGAAGAAGAAAAAAGGGAAACCATGCCCCTCCCCCCCAAAAGTGGGATGCCCTAATGGCCCTTAATTAAATTTTTTTTGGGAGAAAAGTTTTGGGACAATGGGCCTCTAATCGAGCCCAAACTCATATGAGTTTTCGTTTAAGGAAAATGGGTCATCTCCCAAAAGAAGAGAGGCTCAAACTTTCATAGATTGAAAATCTGGTTTGGAGGTCCTAATTTTATAGAATATCTTACTTTTGCAGCATTTCGGCCTCAACTCTTGGGAGGGCAACTTGGTCCGGAGTCGCCTGCCTAATAGGTAAGTTTTGATTTTTTATTTAAAAATTTTTTTATACAATTATTTTTAAAATTAATTTTCTTGTATATTTATTTAATTTATTGTTATATTTAATTAGACAAGTAATCATTATTGTCTCATTATTTTATTTTCCTTAAAGTATAATGTTGCCTTTTATTTAATTAAATTATTGTTGATGTTTTGTTTAATAATTCATTTAATTTTTCTTAATATATTTAACCATCACTCACTCTTAATATATTAAAATCTCAAATTTTAAAAAATTTAAGTTCTAAATTTTCTTTTCTCAATTTTTAAAATTCAAGTGTCCAAATTTCAATATTCAAATTCCAAATTTCTCATTTTCTAAAATTCAAAATTTTAATTTTAAAATTCAAGTCCTCGAAATCTCAAATTTCAAAATTTTAAGATTCCAATTTCAAAATTGTAAATTCCTAATTTCAAAATTCAAGTGCACTAATTTCAAAATTTAAGTCCCTCAATTTCTAATTTCAATATTTGAAGTTTATAATTTAAAAATTAAGTGCCCCCGATTAAAATTCAAGTCCCGAATTTTTAATTTAAATCTTCAAGTTTCCGATTCTCAAATTACCAATTCCTAATTTCAAAATTCATGCCCTAATTTCCAAATTAAAGTCCTCAATTTGAAATTCTCAAAACCAAGTTTCCAATTTAAAATTCAAGTCACCAATTTCAACTTAAATTTCCCAAATCTTAAATTTCAAAAATTCAAGTGACATAATTTCTAAATCTGTCGCCACTTCCAAATTTCAAATTAATCTAAAATTGCAAATTAAATCTCAAATTTATAAAATTCACCCCCACTCAAAATCCAATTTCCAAAATCTCACTCAAAATTATCAACAACTTCAAACTCATTTCAAAATTTCCTGAATCTTAAACTTTCAATTTTCTCAAAATTTAATTTTAAATCAGTTTTCAAAATTTAATCACATTAATTTATAATTCTATAAAATGGAATCTTATGGAATTAATTTGTGAAACATATAATGCTTTAGTGGGGCCCCACATCCCATCACTTTAATAAATAATTTTGACATTTATTTATAACCAATAATTAATTGATTAATATTTATATTTTATTAGTGCACTAACATTGTTTCCTAATTGGTAGCGCTCTACTATGTCGCTCTAGGTACACATTTTTCTCTAAGTAGGACTCAAGCTTTGGATTATTATTTATATATGTCTTCAGATGTTTTGTATTGTTATTGCTTATCTTCTCGTGATAAAAATAGTTGGATTAGTCAAAAGACATGGTTTTTCTTTCGCTTAGTAGAGACCCAACTTTAGGGGCTTAGAGGGGTGCTACGCTCCACTCAGATCTCCCGATAAGTAACCTAACCCCTGACCTACACTCCTAGCTTCCCAGACCGCCTTTTCTTATCAGAGTCACTTCTTAGGCTCTTTTCTTCTAATTTTGTTTTCCTTTTAAAATGAAACAAAAATAAGTTGCAACTCCAAACCGTTTTCTAAAAATGGTTTTTCAAAATAAAACGAGTCTCGCTTAGTGGGAAAATCCATAATAGTAAAAACCCGATCCACAAATGATGACTCCTAATTAGGACAATGAGGGTTAAGCTTGAATACAACTAGCAAAAATGTGGCATTTGATTGGTTGATTGGTGGATACCTTCTTCTCATGTTGTTTGTATACTTGATTATTGGTGGCATATTGAGAGTTTTGATTTGCTGATTATACCTTTCACATGCTTTATCATTGATATTATTGGTTGGTTGACTTTGTTGGTTGATGCTTTTACTTATCTTGTTATGTCACTTTCTTCTTGTTGTATGCTTATTCTATTCACCTTGACACCTATTATTTTATCATTGTTGTATATTCCATTTATTTTGATGTGTTGATTGCTTGCTTTGAATTATTCTCATAGCATGTTGACTTCCTCTCACTATTTGATATTTTATCTCATTCTTTACAAGTATGCTCTTATTTTTTTTCATACTTCATTTTCCATGATCTAGTTGATTATATTGCTGCTGGATATTACATCAAAGCATGTCGATTCCTCCCTGCTAAAGGATTACTTACTCATCTCTGATTAATGTGCATTTTGATTTAGATCGCTATCTCATTCGCCTGACATGCTGATCTTTCCTACTGTGTATTCATCTTGATCTCACCCTCTTTTACTATGTTTTTTTGTTATATACAGAATTCTACCTTATATTCCTATGATTTCCATTCCTATTTTGTACATGGCTTCCATTGATTGATTTCGTCATCTTTATATTCCTTCTTAGATCGTGTGTAGATTTGGATGATATACTTGTGCTTTGCATGACTGATTGTTGTGTGACGACCTTTCTCTCACTCGACTGTATGTTGCATGTCTATGTGGGACACACTTGTATCCCCTTATCTTTAAATACTTAGTCTTGGTCAATCTATCTTTCTGATCAGGTGTTTGATCAGAGCCTTGTTGCCTTATTTCGGCTTCCTTCCTCTAATTCCAGCCATAATTTGTATAAAGGTCTAGTACGGCTATATCCATGTTTTAAGTCCCGATCTTTGAAGACTTGTATAGCCTAGAGCTTAGATTCTAGGATACTTCATGTGATCTGCAAGTGCCTTTTTTGTTTGAGAGTATGCTACTTGAGGCCTTTCGGATGCACCCACACATTCACTATATACTTAGTTTATTCTTGAGTGCTAAGAGTAGTGAGAGCCTTTACCATAGGCCGCCCCCTAGGATGTCGAGGAAGTGCATGTGTGGAGTTGATGACCACCTTGCAGCGGAAGCGCCCATCTCTTTCAAGACGTATGCCATGTACCACCGGAGGAAAAATCGCTCCTACCAGGACCCTTTAAAAGACTCCACCCCACCATTATCTTTTAGAGCCACCATTGACCTTCAAAGTAAGTTTAGATCCTATCATTTATGACTCCCATCCTACACACACAAAATCTGCGAGCCTCAAGACTGCCTTTTAATCAAGATAGATCTGTATTTCATTTTCATTTCTTAAGTGGTATGCGTAGATAGACTGTGAGTTTAGGTTTCAATGGGGAAACAACTTTCTATATAGTGTTGGCTTATCTACTTGATTTAAGTTTAAAGATTCAATTATTGATTGGCCCAAGCTCTAAAAAGTAGTATATTTACATGTTCTCGCATTTTCAAGGTCATTTTTGTTATATACTTGAGACCACCTTCGTGGATTAGGTTCGTAGATCTAGTTCCTGTTCTCACAGAACATATGTTGATTTGTAGTTATTATAGTTGACCGCTTGTCTCCCTGATTTCTAATCCAAAGAGGTCATAGCTGAGTTGTCGAGGATGGGATGTGGGTAATAAGCCCCGCATTAATGCATTAGTCCCAAGCACACTCATATGGTTATGTCGTGAAGTTATTATGGAGTTTAATCTAGTTTGCCTCAACGATTTCCTCGAATTTAGTAGCCACAGTTGGAGCTTAACTGAGATGATGGCACAGGGCCCCGTGACACAAAATTCGCTGTGATGAGACTCAATATATCCCGCACCCCACTCACCTGTCAATCGATAGTTTCTTCATGAGCCACCTGGTTCCTTCACGTCAACAGGTGGGTCCCCGCCTGACTATTACATGTTGGCTTGTTTCAAATGACCATGACACTGCATGGTGGCGAATAGGTCGGAACAACGCCTAACAAAATGAGATCTGATGAGTTACTAATTTGGAGATGATATTGACGCATGCAAGCAATCCCATTCATTTCATAGCACAGAATCCACATTATTACTGCTGAATGATCCACGATTCTGGACAGAGATATCAAAATTTGACTATGACCAAGTAATATCACTTATGAGAGAGTTTGGTATAGCTTATGATTGATCAAGAGAGCAAGTTTAATCTTGGTAATAACATCAGCCCAGAGGATTTGTTTCTTTGGTTTGAAGATGATCCAAGATATGAGAAAGCCACATGATAGAGATAGACCATCACTGGTCAACTATACCGACATTTTTGTGCTCATCCTGTGGAGTATTGTTAGGCCTCCTTTATGACCTGAATCATTATTAAGCTGGTACACATGCTAGACCATTGGCTCGAGGCAATTGGCCTGAGAGCATTAGAGATTATAGGACCATAGAGTTCAAACCCACCTGTATGGGCCTCACTAATATTGCAGGAGCTGACCTTGTAGGAGTTTGACGGCTGACTAGATGAATTTCCACCTTTGAAGCTAACCAATGGGATCAACTAAAAAGTTTTAAGCTTGGCACCTGGCTATAGACAAAATACTCATTTCACAATACATACTTGATCACAGCATTTAGTTATTTTTACCACAGTTGTCTCATTGAGCCTTTACATGTACTTTGGCATCTTTCTCATAGCCCCGCTTTACCTTGTCATACCTAGGATAGGGGCCCTTGTAGTGGATGCCTTAATTTAGGATCTTTTGAGTTATGGACACATTGACATATTCTTTACATCACCTTACCACATTCACTCTATCAGATTCGGCTTCCATTTCATAGTTTCTATGTTTTCACCACTCCCCCCTTCTATTTTACTTCTTGTTCTATCTCATTTTTTCTTACTTAGATTGGTGATCTATTCATTTTACTCGCATAGGGGTTTGTCAGCATGTCCTTCACTATTCCACCAACATTTATTGAGAGACCTTTAGTTTGACAGTTTCAGGTCGTTTAACAAGCTGGTTTATCAGACTTAGCGCTTGGAGAGATATTTGTTCATTGTCATATCAGTTTGTTTCTTGTTGGTTTTATTCGGTCCATGCGCAAAGAAAAAAAAAAAGGAAAAACAAGAAAAAAAAAAGAAAGAAAAAGAAAAAAAATATATAAATAAATGCACACACATGTATATACAGGTATATCAATATCGCATTCCTTGAGTATGTATATGGATTTATGAGGATCATTGTTTTGAGTGTATGTATTACTTATGGGAGTTCATATGTGAACTTCTCGCAGTATCTTGTGCTTGAGTATGTATATTGATTTATGAGGATCATTGTTTTGAAAGAATGTATTACTTATGGGAGGTTCGTATGTGAGCTTCCCGAGATCCTAGTATCACGTGCTTACTTTGAGATTTTATTAATAGTATATGAGATGACTGATCCTCTTCTAGGGGCTCCAAGTCAATGTCATATTCATCATCCCATTTGTCGATGACATGTCTTTCCCATGTAGTGATTTGGGTAGATCTACTGTATTTATCATCGCTTTTTTCCCTTACTGTTATTTATCTTCTTGACTTTATACCTCTCGTTTTCACATTTATCACCCCTCATATGTTTATTGATTTTGAGTTTGATGTTTCACTCTACATCCTTATCCTCTTACCACCACCACATATTACAATTTTTCGCATCACATCATTATTATTAACACTTCCATTGGATGTTCTTGTGTCCATGGGTCATGAGACTCTTATGCATGTGGCATTCCACACATGAGGGCATACAATCATTGGGTATTTGAGCCTAGTTTCCCTTCTCATTTATTTTACCTTATCACCTTGAGCCTTACATTACGCCTATATCGTAAGACCAATTCTTAGACCATGAGATTTGACATTTTCTTTGGATGTGCATCAACATCGATGTAAGGAGACTTGGCTGAGCATTCAGACATTATAGTATTTCTTTTTTTAGGAGATGCCTTACTAGTGTTTGGATTCATTTCTAGTTATGATTCTGGATGACCCGATGTTGCCTCTCTTTACTGATGGATGCATGGATTTTGATTAATTTTTTAACACAATGGAGCATTATACGCCATACGAAAGCATACCCCCTATCTGTCGAGATCATATGAAGTTGTTGGTTTGTTTAGCCAGATTCTTGCCGAGATGTTGAGTCATGCCTTGATATTTTAGGGTTTCATCACTGCCTCTATCGGATGTCATATACATGTAATAATTAGGCATACCCTTATATGTCGAGAACATCCGAGTTTGTTAGATTGTGCATACAATCCTTGCTGTGATGTTGAGTCATGTTTTGATATTTTAGTTTCATCATATCTTTATTGATAACATACATGTTATACCTTAAGTATCCCTATTCGTTTGGATCATTAGGAATTTGTTTGTTTGTGCATTCAGTCCTTATTGAGAGGATGAGTCTTGTTATGACATTTTTGTGATTTCATCATGTTTTTGTTAGATTCCACACTAGGCATATCCCCTATCTTTCGGGATCATTTGGAGGTGGTTGGTTTGTGCATGTAGTTCTTATCGAGGATATGAGCCATTGTTATGACATTTTTGGACTTCATCATGTTTATGTTGGATGTCATATTGAGGCATTCCCCCCCTTCCCCCCAGTTATTAGGACCATCTAGAGTTTGTTGGTTTAGTGTAGACTGCCCTCGTCGAGATGGTGAGTCATGCTTTGATATCACAGGGTTTCATCATGCTTATGTCAGATGCCATACTAGGGTATACCACCCTAGTTATCGAGATCGTTTGGAGTAGGTTGATTTAGTATGGGACGCTTGTCATCGAGGATGAGCTCGTGAAATTTCGGGCAAAGGCCACCTTAGAGTGTACTTTCCTATTTGGCATTCAAAGTCGTCTTCTCTTCGCTGGGCATTCGTAGTCGCTTTTAGTTTCCATGCTCAAAGTCGTTTTCTTCAGTTTGTCATTCAAAGTCGTCTTCTTCAGTTTGGCATTTATAGCCATTTTCTTAAGTTTGGCGTTTAGATCGTTTTCTTCAGTTTGGCGTTTAGAGCCATTTTCTTCAGTTTGGCGTTTAGAGCCATTTTCTTCAAGCAGGGTGTTCGTATCGCCGCCTACCTAGCTCAAAGCCACTTTCTTCGCTTTTTCTATTCAGCGCTTGTTTTCGCTTAGCTGCTAGGAGCCATTTTCTCCGCTTAGCGATTAGAGTCATTTCCTTCACCTGGGGTTCAAAGTCGTTTTAGTTTACTTTTAGAGATGTCTCTCAAGCTTGGTGTTTAGAGTCGCTTTCTCTGGCCTAATGCTTTCTCGACCTGCTTTAGGAGTTGTTTTCTTCATTTTGTTGTTTAGTGATGTTTTTCTTCTATTTTCCGTCTCCTCAAACTCGTCTCTTATGTTTGGCATTCAAATCCATTTTCTAGTTTGGCATCACAAATGAGCCATCTATTTTTGTGTTCAAAACTGCCTTCTTCGGGCTTAGCGCAAGAGTTTCATTTTCTTTGTTTGGCATTCAAAGTCGCTTTCCAGCTTTGAGTTCAAAGTCTTTTTTCTTCTCGCTGGGGTTCAAAGTTGTTTCCTTCACTCATGCTCAGAGTCGCCTTCTTCATTTTTGAGTTCAGAGCCATTTTCTTTGGGCTGCGTTCATAGGCGCTTTTCTTCATTAAGTATTCAAAGTTGTTTCCTTTAGTTAGGCGTTCAGAGTCATTTTCTTCAGTTTGGCATTCAGAGCCTTTTTTTTTTTCAATTTGGCATTCAAAGCCATCTTCTTCGCCTTTGGCGCTCAAATCCATTTTCTCCAATTGACGCTTAGAGATGTTTCTTTTCTTCAATTTGATTTCGTATATGTTTCCTTCCAAGCCATGCTCAAAGTCATTTTCTTCTATTTCCATGCTCGTAGTCGCTTCTCTTCTGTTTGGTATTCGCAGCCATTTTCTCCAAGCCATGCTCGTGAGCTGCTTTCTTAAGTTTGGCGCTCAAACCGCCTTTTTCATCACATGCTCGAGTGTTTTTCTTGTTTTGTTCGCAGTCATTTTCTCCCGTTTGGTGTTCAAAGCCGCTTCCCACTTGGCATTGAAAGTCGCGTTTCCTTTGGTGTTTAGGAGCCGCTCTTCACGCTTGGCGGTACAATCATCTTCTTCATTTAGTGTTTAGATCCGCTTTTCCGCTTAAGGTCAAACATGTTTCTTCGCCATGCTCAGAGTCGCTTTCCTTAAGTTTAAGACATTCAGAGTCATCGCCTTTCTTTCGCCTTTGGCTTTGAGAGCCGTTTTCTGGGCCATGCTCAAAGCCATTTTCTTAAGTTTGGCATTTAGAGGTGCTCTCTTCACTTAAGTATCTAAAGCCATTTTCTTCAGTTTTTTGTTTAGAGTAGTTGTTTTTAGTTTGGTGTTCATAGCCATTTCTCATATGTTAGGCGTTCAGACTTTGCCTCTACCTTCTACATCTTGAATAAAGGCGTTTAGGTCTCTCATTGTATTTCTTCGTCGTATTATTCGATGTCACACCATAGTCTCGCCTCAAAGCTCATCTTTCATTAGGAAATATCGCTACCAAAGATTCACTGGCCGCTAGCATTGCCCACTTTTGATCACATGGCTTCTCGCGTCTTACTTTCCACTGCTTTCATGAGTTCGCTCAAGTCTTTATCGACTCATTATAGGTCTTCATTAGCATACCATTTTCCATATGAGCATATTAATTCCTTATCGGGTTTGACTTCATTTTGCTACATTCCTCGTTTGGTGTCAAGATGATGGGTGTTGATCGATATACAGTGCATAAGACCATTCTAGCACCCATGGGCTTGGTATCGACTTCGCTTGTTTTAGATCGATACAGTTTCACTCTTGAGAGGACCTTCGATGGAGTTTGGCTCTATAGTACACATGGACTATAGGCTATCTTGTCTTTTTTGTCCACCCATAGTGTTGCCCAGTGCCTGGCTTTGCTCGGGTGTTCCTCTCTGACACTTTTTGGGGTTCTTCATTTTTCTTCGAAAGAGTTTGTCTTACTTCACTCACCTTTCACACTTTCATTTTACTTCATTGTTCGTGCTCGTTACACTTGTACACTCTATCGAAGAGGGGCATATTTGTAGACTACCAAATTGGGAGGCTTAGATGTTTTCTTCCTTCGTGAGGCAAATCCGAATGCTTGAATAGACAAGGAAAGAGGCCTCTTTCTCCCTATAAAAATGGGGTCTCTCCCCTTGTTTAAAGAAGAAGAAAGGGAAACCATGCCTCCTATGAAACCCCGATAAAATCTAATTTTCCAGTGCGGCAAAATGGTAATTTTTGCTAAACTAGAATTTTCTAGATTCCTTGGATGACAAACGGGGACTTCACCGGTTGAATTGTCTCACGAAATCTAGCTACGTCGAATTTCGTCGACCCCAAGACAATGGAATTTGCACGTTTAGGCAACAAGCGTAATAAGGACACTACACATTCGTGAGGGGCTCACATGGTGCCAAGGTGTCGTGCAAAATAAGTCAACTTGTGCTCAAGTGTGGGGCCCACGTGGAAACATGGCATGATGCCATTGGAGGAAAACCCATGGTAGATGGATAAGGGATTAGTGTAATCCAAATAAGCCATTGATGGCTTGACATGTGGCAGTGAGGGAACATAAGAGGGATAAAACAAAAGAGAAAAGAACAATTCTCTTTTTCATTTTGGCTTAATACGTGCAGTGGAGGGGAAAATCAGATTTTAGAGAAAGAAAGTCCAACTTCTCTCTAGATTTCCTGGCTTTCGGACCGTCGGTTCTCGCTGGGCCAAGAAGCAAAGTTGTTCTACGCGGCAAGGGCTACGCATGGGCACAGGTTTTGGGGAGTTTCAACAACTCCGGGAGGTAGGGGTTTTCTCCTACTTGATTTAATCCCTTTTAAGAGCCATTAAAATGGTTTGGATGATATGAGGCCGTGAGGGGTCGTTTGATCAGTCCCGAAACTTGGGACTGAATTGCTGGAAATTTGGGACACGTTTTGGATAGTCCACGGACTGTTTGTGTGGCTTGTGTTATAATTTATGCAATAAATTATGGTTTGGGTGTTGTTGGGTCGGAAATGGCCATGGATTTTGGTTCCACAAAGTGGAACCGATGCTTCAGAGAGGGTCGCCCATGGACGCCTTACACGCATCGGGATGTGGACTCGTTAAAATAGTCCCTTATCGTTTGTTGGACCGAAATGGTCCATACGTGTTGTAAGCAAAATCTTGCTTAAGATGAATGGTTTGGAGTGTGTATGGAAAGAAATTGTTAATGCATGAAATTAGTGTTAACATTTAGTGTTCGAATTATATAAATATAATTGTGTGTGAGCCATTGGAATTGGATTGTTGATTAGCCCATGTGAGCTAATTTAGATGTTATTGATATGAATAAATAACATGATGTTGTGAGTTAAAATTTGGTTAGTATATGCATGATTTATATATTAACATGAATTGTTTAGAAATAGCATAATGTATTCCATATGCACTGGGGCACCCTAGAATGGTAGGTGTGAGTGCATGACATGAAAGAAAATAAAAAGGAAAATGGTTGTGAAAGGAATTTCAATGGAAAATTTTCCGGAGAATTGGGTTGGGAGATTGTCCAACAATTCACGTCAGTGGAGCCCACGAATTGTTTCAGAGAGTTATCCAACAAATTGGCTTAAGCATGCGTGAGGGAGTCAGTGAGGGCTCGAGACATGGGAGTGGGTGGGTCATATTCTCATCCATATCATGTAGACATTTGAGTAGGATCATGTATTTTCTTGAATGTGTTTATGTTGAACCATTGCATGTGCACTTAGGTGGGGAGTAACCCATGTAGGATAATTCCACTACTGGGCATTGCTCACCTTGTCGAGGGAACATTATTTCAGGTGTAGGGAGTGTTCGGGAAGACGATGCTCATTAGAGGCCGCTTTTGAGAAGAAAGCCGACATGTGGATTTGATTACGTTTTTGTAAAACATGTATGAATTATTACAATTGAAACATGTTGTATTAAGAGTGATATATTAACTCTTGAACGATGGTAAAATATAGTTGATGTATTTTTGTGAGTATGGATGTATGGGCCAATGTGGTCATTTTAGTCATGTATGGGTCTCATGATATGAGACACAAGTATCTCAAAGGGTCGACGGGTCACAACCACCCCTGGATTGGGCCACAGCTTGCACGAGCCAAGGCAAGCTTGACACCCTGGGAGCTCAATGGGTGTAGAGCTTAGGTATACGAGTACCTAGGGCTTGAGGGACTTGGGGTTAGGCCATAGTCATTAAGGTGTGAGAGCATCATAACTTGGTATAGCTCGATGTTAGGGTTTAGGTATGTGATTATGATTAGTGCCCAAAAAGTGCTATTTTGAACCCTATTTATTTTAGGTTTTGAGTGCTTTTTGTGTACTAATCATTCTAATTAACCCGATTTGCACATTAAGGTCCTTGCTATTCTACTAATCGCATTTTGTGGAAAATTTTGCAAATTTTGCGAGCTAATCATACCAAAATTGTTGAGTCGATCCAAGCACAAAGAATTGAAATAAACTCGCATAGCATATCGTAGGATCGAAGGAAAGAAGAGCAAGTAAATGCAAGGGGAATTGAGTCATACGAAATTGCATCCTCGTATGCACTATTCATAAAGACTTAGCAATGTTCATGCCTCCAAATGACTCACCATCCCGCCTCGACCTCGTCGCCCGTTTGTTTTTGCTTTTGTCACCCGTTTGGCTTTCTTCCTAAATTGCCCTCATTGTAATAGTATTTGCTTTTGGTTTTTTTGGTATTTTTGTATGAGGGGTTGGCTATAAAAGCCCTCAAACTAAGTAATCAGATAATCACTTATCAGCAACGGGAGAAGCCGCCTCTCCCGCCTTCTCACTTTCTCTCCCTTTTCTCTCATTTTCTTGGCACTTTCTGGGCAGCCAAACACCCTCCGAGGATGACAACTCGGAGGATGAACGGCTAAAAACCCTTCCTCTTTGAAAGAGAAGGCTTATGGGTGTGGGATCTAAAGGCTAGAGGGTTCCCTGTTCTTCACGCAGGTACTCACTAGCAGTTTTGTGTTCCATTTCTAACTTTAGGTTTTTATTCCTTCGAATCTCCTTGAATGGCTATTATTTGATAAGCTTTTAGGGTTCAGTGGATGCTTATTGCTAGATCCACTGAGATTCATTAGTTACCCTCTATGATCCATTGGAAGGTGAGTCAAGGAGACTGATTTTTCATTGTCGGTGACCACTGCCGCTCAGTGAACACTAATTTTCAAAAGGATAATTATTTTGGGTTAGGTTTTATAGTTAGATGAAGATCTGGTTCGGGAGATGACTATAGGTCATCCTCCCTAATGGGTGCAGGAAATGGTCCTCTGAAACCCCTCGCTTGCCTTAGCATCCCAAGCCCGCGTTGTCCCGATACTTCGCTGAGACCTCTTATTCTTTTTCTTATTTTACTTCATTTTCATTTCTAGTTTTCACCATCAAAACCCCCCTGTTTTTACAAAACCTTAAAATCCAAAACCAAATTCACTAGTTTTCATATCACTGTTAGTCATTTGTGCAAAGAAAACCCATCCTTGAGTTCGACCCTTAGAACTCATAATCTTCTGCAGCTTTGATAATGACAAGAGGGAGGAATTTAGATACAAATATTGATTCTACACCCTGGTCGTGGCACGACCAATGGCGCCGTCACGGGGACAAGGTCAGCGTAATTGACTAGTTTCTGTGGAACACTTGTGATCCCCATCATGTGCTTTGGTGAATTTCCTTTATCATTTTACTATCATTTTTTTTAGTTCATTTCACTATGAAAAAAAGAGTTGTCAGGATTTTCGTGTTGTCTGGTTTCGTTTACCGTAGGGAACACGCTCCAGCTGGGAGCCAAATCAAATAGTGAGTTAGCTCGCCAAATTCAATCTCCCACAGAATCCTAACTGAGTTTGAATTGTAAGCCACGAACCCCCACATGAAGAGCAACATGGGCCAGAGAGAAACCATGGTGCATATATGTCCATGAGGGATTTTACACTTTCCATGGCAAAATCAAATCAGCTGAGAGGAACCAAACATCTAAATCCAGCGAGGACTATGGAAACCCCATGGATGAGTGCACCTCCTACATGTGGTTCCCCCCAAGAAGTGCAACTATATGAAATGCCATAAACTAGTCAGGAACCACACAAATTCCCTTCACTTCACGCGATGCAATCCTCCACATCCACAGTTAACCTCTCCAATGGAAGAAGCCATACTGAACCTCACCTAGCTAGTGGATGACTTTGTGGGGGAGCAGAAGATGATTAATGCACACTGGAATCAAAGAATTCTGATACTTGGTGAGCCTTTGATACAAAATTGGGATGAAACCGCAGAATAATATGTTCTGGTAAATGAAACAACCTCGAAGACTCTATTTAAGGCTCACCATTCAGCATGGTCAGCAGAGAGAACCTGTAGGGAGAGTGGCCGGACCGGCTTGATAACAATGCAGAACTAGTGGAAGCTCCCGAGAACTGCAACAGGGGAAGCAGTGTGAGGTAGAGGGAAAAGAAGTGCTGAAGAGCCCTGGGCTAACCCATCTCATCCAATAATCCCCGTGACTCAATCCTGTCATCGCTTCAACCCCAAATAACCCATCGCAAGCAAAGATACGCCTTAATAATTCGCAGCTGAATTAAAACTTGCAAGACTCAAGCCTCTCAAAGTCATGCAAATCCATCAATGCCAGGTTAAATCTTCAGTTAGTGGTCACCGTTAGAGCCTCTTTTCCACTACATCAAAGACATGTACTGTCACATCAGATGGCAAGGTTTATGAGCCTGTAGTGCTGCCCGATTTGGAGCACCGAACCTTACATTTAAGCTCCGCTGGCCCAAAGTTCCCTCCAAAGGCTTATGAATCAATGGGGAGTTTCATTTCCATTTTGTTTTAATTTTTTCTTGTTTTTTTATTTTATTTTATTTTATTTGATTTCTATAAATTTTTCTTCAGATTTTACCTAATTTTTAAGTTGAGTTCCTTGCCCATATGTTTTTTCATAATTTTTCTCGCAATTTTTTGTATTAATTTTGCAATTTGAGGAATTTTGAAGCATAATGAAGATCACAGCTAGCAGAGCAGCAGGTACCTCGTTAGAATAGCGAGATCTCTTTTCGCAAAGAATAGCGGTACTACATAAGAATTCACATAGCGAAAATTCACTATGTAGTGAAAACCTCTGCACGGATGGTCCCCAGATAAGACAAAAATGAACAAAGATGTTCATTAAAAAAAAAAAAAAAGTGTTTATTTTTTATTTTTCTAAAAAAAAATTTTATTTCTTATTTATTTTTGTCTCTGCAGTTCTTTGTAATTAATTATTTTATTTATTTATTAAAAATAAATAAAAATTTCGCTATAGCGACTTTTCATACTATATGGTTAATTTTCTACAAATAGCGAAATTCATATGCTACAAGAGCAAATTTTCTACCCAAAGGAAATTGCCTCATGTTTTGCCTCCAATTTTGTTTTGAGCATAACTTTCTCATCCGAACTCTGTTTTAGGCGTTTTTGGTACCGCGAAATCAGAGAGAGTGTAGAATCCAAATGAAACGCATAAAAAACACTTTGAAATGGTTATAGTAAATTTCAAAATGCTCCTAACTGGTCACTTTTTTCCTCTTTTTCTCTCCTAACTCTGCTATTTAGCCCAAACTGAGGAATATAAAAACATGGAAAGCCATAAGCCTCATCCAAAAAATCACATCTCGCCTGAATGAGGGTGACATCTCCTTCCCTAACTTTCCAACCGGTCCCATTGCGAACAATGAGCATTTGGTCAGTGAGTTAGCATAAGTGACTTTGTATTTATGTTTTTGTTATTATTTTTAAGCAAGCCCATTTGTGATGTTCATGGGTTTGTCAGGTTTTCCTTTTGTGAAGTCGTTATACTATACAACCTTATTTTTTCAAAACCGCAGACTCATTTTTTTGTGCCTTGGTTAAACTTGATTTGAAAAAATTGAAACTTTAATCCAATTCTATTGATGCTGAGAGTTTCTGACCATAAGCCCGGCCTGCATGATAATAGGTTAAACTCTGTTGCTTTCACCATTTTCTTCCACCTTAAATTAACCACACACTGTGCACATCCGGTTTCTTCAATAACCTGAAAAACTGCCAGCCCCAACCCGCACAACTCACCCTAATTTCATTGAATTCACCTAATAGATTAAGGACCCTATGAAAGAAGGCCACTGTTTCTTCCAAAAATAAAGAAGTGAGAAAGAAAAGAAAAGAAAAAGAAGAAAATTTGTAATGCTTTGCCTTGAACCCCAGCACGGTCCGAGGTGGGCAGATGGCGAAGTCTTTAAAGCCTAAGGCCCTAAGCCAAATCGGTTGGGAGCCAATTGTGTCCAGTGCTCCTTTCTACACGGGTGGATGGGTGGAGTTTAGCTTAGCAGTGGGTGCTGGAGTTTCAAATCATTTGAAGTCCTGGGTGAAACCCGAAGAGCAGCGGTTGAAAGATCCGCACTTGGATACCCTAAGCCTTAATCAAAGGAGCCTATCAGATCCCGCATGGACTTTGGTGCAGGTCGATTCTCGCATTGCACCCTGCCAAATACGCAAAGATATTGTGAATAAAGATAATCTGATCTTATTTAGGTTAAGAAGTTAATGCTGAGAGCTGTGGCAAGAGCTAGGTCGGGGGCGTGAGTGCAATGACGCTTATCATTGTGAGCCGATAAAAACACTTAGATTTTCGTATGGAAGTCGCCAGATTCACCCAGATGGAGGCTCTTTTGATACTCAATTTTGCATGGTATTCATTCTCTCAAGATAGTTATTACAAGAGTTTGATGATTTTACTTAGGGTTAGGCATTACTCATCTACAACCTTTTTGAAATAGCATTTTTGTGAACAAAATTTTATTTTGTTTTATATGCCTCTTCTTTCTTCACGTTGGCAAGACTGAAAATGGGAGAAGTCAAAGTGGATTATGCCTAAAAAGTGCTATTTTGAACCCTATTTATTTTAGGTTTTGAGTGCTTTTATGTACTCAATTCATTCTAATTAACCCGATTTCTCACATTAAGTTCCCTACTATTCTATTGATCGTGATTTTCACAAGAAATTTTCATAGCTTGTAAGCTAATCGTGCCAAAATTATTTATTTATCCGTTATTTGTACCCTGGGAAATAAACTCAAAGATATAAGATCGAGACTAGAAGGAAAGAAGTGGTAAAATGCAAGAAATTGAGTCATACTTAAATTGCATCCTCGCATGCACTATTCTCCATAAATGACTAGTACTTATTCATGCTCTCCAAACATTAAACCATCCCCGCCCTCGAATTTCACTCTGCTCTGCTTCTGCTCACCCTGCTTTTATCTTCTCCACCTGTCCCACTGTAACAGTACTGCTTGGTTTTTCGTAGCATGAAGGAGGGGTCAGTTATGTGCCCCAAGCCAAGCACCGTATGGATCACTTTAATCACAAAGTAACGGATAGCCACTCTCCTGCCTTTCACTCTCTCTCCATTTTCTCTCATTTTCTGCACTTTTCTGGCAAACAAACACCTCCAGATGAGCAATTAAAAACCCTTCCTCTTGTGCGGAGTGAAGGCTCGTGGATCTCAAGGCCAGGGTCTCCTCGTCATTTGTATCACCCAAAAAAGCCATGTTCTGGCTTCTAATCTCTTAGGTTTTTATCCTTCAATCTCCTCTTTGAATGGCTATTTATTTGTGTTTTAGGTTCGGGATGCTTATTACTAGATCCATCGATTCATTAGTTACCTCTATGATCCATTGGAAGGTAGCTTCAAGAGATCTGTTTTCATCTGTTTGTGACCACCGGGCGTCGTGAACACCAATTTTCAAAAGGATAATTATTTTGGGTTAGGTTTTATAGTTGTCGAAGATCCAATGGAGATGACTCAGAGTCATCCTCCCAACATCGAGTAAAATGACCCCGAAACCCTCAGCTATTTATATCCAAGCCTGTCCTAATACTATGAGACCTTTAAGTTCCTTTCTTGTTTTTAATGTTTCATTTTCTGCTTCTAGCTTTCACCATCAAAACCCCTGCTTTTACAAAACCCAAAATCAAAACCAAATTCACTCGCTTTTCATATCACCGTTAGTCATTTGTGCAATGAAAACCCCATCCCTCAAGTTCGACCCTAGAACCGCTATACCATAGGAGAGGCTTGAGAGCCACGCCCAAAAAGTGCAATTTCAACCCTATATTAGATAGGTTTTGAGTGCTTTTTGGCGCACACCATGTCATTTATACCCAATTGAAGTGTTCTAGCGCCATCTTAGTAAATGTCTGGTGCCATTTAGAGTATTTTTGGTCAAGCTTAAGTGTGCTATTATCTGGAGTTCAATGTCGAGATGAATGATGAATCATGAAGTTCAACTCAAGTCTCAAATGCATCAACCAACCCAAGAATCAACAGAGAAAACTGGTTGCAAATGGAAGAAAATGTGATGCAGCTTGAAGACAGAGTGAAGATCAACAATGCAGAATTCTTAAGCTTGCGAAAATTTTTCGTTAAGGTTGCGGTACTCGCGAATCTTAGCTTAAAATTTCGCGAACCTGTTAAACACAAAATTTCTCGCTAGACACCCAAATTCGTTGAAGACTGTTTCCTTAGCTTAAAATACTGATTTCTTGCCACAAAAATTTTCGCTGGCTTAGCGAAATTTCGCTAGTTAGCTTAAATTGGGTTCCACCTCAGCTTGGGCCTCTTTGTTTTCATAGATTTCGTTGATTTCGCTAGTTAGCGAAATTCCTCGCCTAATGAAATTTTGATGCCCGTCATACTTTGTAATTACCGCCAAAACCGCTCCAAACTTGGTGTATTACTTAATTGTCCCATAACTTAAATAATTTCATAGGTTTTGGTATTTTCATACCTTGAGGAGGCCTATATAAGCCCTCTTGTTTTCAGAACCTAAAGGACGACGGGAGCAACAATCAGGTGTAAGATATTTTTGTAAGTTTTTATTTTTGTAAATAAAGTCTTATTTTAGGTTTTGCTTTCTTTTCTCTTCTCTCTTCTTTCTTCCTTTCGCCGCCAAACACACCTCTTGAGGATGACAAATCAAGAGATGCCAAGGTTTCCTTTCTTTAGAAGAGGAAGGAAGTTTCAATCAAAAAATATGCTGTCATTCCCTTGTACTAAAAGCTACATGTAGTGTATTTATGGCCCTTATATTTTCAAAAATATGGTTAAGCACATTTAAATGTCACATCAGCCAAGATTTCCATGCTTTAGAATCCAAGGCATATTCAAGTGAGAGAGTACTGTGGATTTTTAGATATCTTAATGAGCCTCAGAAATGATATTTATATGTTAGGTTTCTCAAATTGTGTTGCATAGCATTTAATGTTATTGATTTGGCCAATACTCTCCATGCTTTAGGACTGTGATTCTTTAGATGGTCTTTACGAGACTCGAGATGATATTGTTCAGGGCTTTGTAAATAGGTAGCGGCCATAATCGTAGATGCTACATGTAATACCTAGAAGGTCATGAGTTGTTTCATGGGTGAGGCTTGCAGTTAAACATGATCCTGCTATGCTGTGGACTATAGGCTTTGTTTGTCGCACCAAAGCAGGATAAAAACCCGAGGACACTTGTTTGCCCTGTCCTGCCGCTATGACCTACTCCTTCAAAGTTAACTTTTCACCCTTTAATCTCAGTTTTTACAATTCTCGCTTTCAAACCATTCCCACTCGCTTTTGAAACATAATCTTAAAGAGTCCAACAGAAAGCCACCTTCGCAATCGATGCGGAAACTATTTTTAGGATGAAAAACCCATCCCTGTTCTAATTCCCTTAATCACTATATCGGCAAGAGTTTACTACGTGAGTAGTGGAACTAGGTGTATATAAATTTTGTTGATTTTAGTCAGCTTCATCAGGCATCGAATCAAATGGCCGTCGTCGTGGGATGGCGCCAAACTACAAATGGTAAAACAAGAAAGTACTGCGGATTCACATCACAAAGCGAAGGCAGAAACTTTTTTCACCCCCTTGCAACTCGCCGCAGATCCCGCTTATTTCACTTCGCAAAGAATCGCACCGTTTTAGCTTCGCTACTGGGCTAGTTTTTATTGTTGTTAGTTAATGCACCCTTTGTAAGTTGTTTGCTGTTTCATGTCTCTAAATTTTTGTAACAAAGCTTATAACAAAGGACAGAAGACAACAGATTAGATGCAAGTAATAATAATTTAATTCCAAGAAGTTAGTACCAACTGATACCATGGATCCCATACCTAGTAATAACAAGAGCCAACCACAGGAACCCCATGAATCCAAATGCCTATAACCATGAGGGATCATCCACCCTCCTAGAGTTAAGGCTCCATCCAGACATTCCTCCTGAAATGCAGTTAAGTAGCAAGGAGGCCTTATTTGTACCCCCAAGCCTCACATATCATGGTATGGAAAAATGAAAATCCATACACCATATTAGGATTTTGAGGAGGTTTGGTACCACCTTTAAGGAAGAATGATGGACATGGATTCGCTGGAAGCTAAGGAATTTCCATTGACTCTAAAAGGTCAAGGCTAAGATATATGGCTCACCTATCAGCCTAGAACTAGTTGAAATTGAGAGGTTTTGACCTAGTGCATTGTTTACAATCAATTGCTGGGGAGCACTGTCATGATTATTGTTCATGAACACCGCTCACTGGTTTTCAAAAAAATAAAACAAAATAAATAAAATAGAATGAAATAAACAATTTTTGTTGTGTATGACGAATATATGGAATTATTGTCTTGCATTACCTATGGATGCATTGACATAGTGTATGGAAATTTTTCAAGAGGTGAATAGTGTCTCTTGGGTCAGGTTTACACCTTAGAGATACCATTAAAACTATCTTGCACACATTTGACATGTGTAGATGATGTCACTTTAGAGACTTAGAAATATATCCATCGTTATAAAATGTCGTGCACTACTAAGATTTGACCAAGAAGTTTCCTTGTTGAGGCAAGGGATTGTACGTCGTTATCACATAGGCATGTGCAATAGTGAGTTAGGGCGGGTCAAACGACTCCAAATAAGTAGGGAAGTTTGCCATCATCCCTCCAATGTAGTCATAGAGGGAGGAGTATGACATGTCAGCATCCAAGAGAGAAAGGGTAATTAAGCGAAAGGAAGATCATCTTCTTCCAACTTAAAGAAGCAGAAGACTTTTGTTTTGCACGGATCTCAAGGACAGGGCCAAGGTTATTAGGACCAAGGCCAAGATGGGGCATTTAGTCAGGCAGGGTAGATGATATGTTATTTCGCCGATCGCTTGAATTTCTACTGATCGTCATGAGGTAAAGAACCCATGTTGCTTGACACCCTGTCCCAAATCATCAATGGACCAGCTAGGTTGCTAGTCGCAGTAGACGATGAGATGCTTCCCACCGCCAAAGAAGTGGGACATATGAGGGAGTGGAATCGCCTCAGTGGATCCTGCCTGGGATAGCATGTCCCGCTAGTCATGGACAAGAGCGACATGTGCCTGTTTCCTACACCTAGTATTAGTCAGGAACCAAGACACCCAGCATCAATACCAGGTACTTATGACAAACAAGAAGTAGTCAGCGCCGAGCACGTCGAGGTCGAAAGCACGTGGCTCACAGCCGAGGAGTTCGTCAGCCGGGCGATGACGGTTACCATTGCCGCTAGGCCTGGGCATATGAGACAGGATTGTCCGAGGAGGCGTAAAGGTCTCATGGCAATCAGAGGGTCGGTTACGGTGACAGCGACCACATGTGGCACGCTTTATACCGCATTTTTATGATGCATCATGTTCACAACGGATCTTCAGGTGATAGGTTTGGGCTTGAGTGTTGGAGGCCCCTAGAGTGCCATCATGGGGTACCCTTCCGCGTCGTGAGAGTTGGTCAGATGTGTCGAGATTGTGAGTCGAGATCTCGTAAATGATTTGTCATGGTGGACCTTCTGGGTGGTAGACATATCTAAGTTTTGTTTTCACTTTGCGATGAGTTGACGTACCATCTAAGCTAGCGTCAGAAATGACCTTTAGCGATTATCATAACCACACGGTTCGAGAAGGTTGCATATGATGCAGAGTGATGTATATGTTTGTGGAATTTCTGGATGGAAATTCTTTTTTAAGGGGGGGAGGGGGAATGAAACCCGAGAAAATCTAATTTTTTGAAAATGGCAAAATGGTACTTTGGCCAAAACTATAAATTTTCTTGATCTCGTATGACAAAATGGACTTCACCATAGAACGCTTCTGAATCTGGGTTACCATGTCGATTTCATCGACCTCGAGACGTCAATGGGTTTGAGGCAACGAGCGCACGCGTGACATCACCGATACATTTTTGAGTGTTGCCACAAGGTGCCACACGCCGGAAGAACGAGTCAACTTTGGCCTGGGCGCAAGTCATGAACATGGCATGATGCTGAGGAAAACCATGGTATATTGATAAGGGATATGGGATCCAACAAGCCAACGACGGTCACTGGCAAATGAGGGGGACACAAGAGAATAAAACAAGAGAAAAAGGACAATTCTTCTTTTTCATTTTGGTCGAATACGTGCAAAGGAGGGGAAAATCGTATTCTGCAGGAAGTCTCAATCCTCTCTTAGATTTCCTTCTTTCTCGACCGTCTACTGGTCGGTCAAGAAGCAAAGTTGTTCTACGCAAGAAGGGCTATGCGTATTACCCATTTTTGGGAAGTTTCACAACTCGAGGCAGCTTCCTACTGATTTAATCCCTTTACAGCCATTAAATGGTTTACATGTATGGGCCAATGTGGTCATTTACTTCATGTATGGGTCCCACTGATATGAGACATGTGTATTCGGGCAGTTGATCAAGTTGTCAACTTGATCTGGGATTTCGCCACATCCCCGCCAAAAGTGGGAGGCCCTAATGACCCTTCATTAAATTTTTTTTTTGGGAGAAAAGTTTTGAATTAGAAGGCCAAACTTTTCTATGAGTTTTTCTTTAGTATCATGGGGTCATCTCCCAAAAGAAGAGATGCTCAAACTTTCATAGATTAAAAGTCTGATTCGATGTCCCACTTTGGAAGATCCCACTTTTAGATAGATTCATTGGGAGGCAACTTTATCTTGAAAGAGCTGCTTCGGTTCAATTGGTGTAGGTTTTATTTGACTTTCTTTAAATGATGTTTGAGTTAAAAACCCTAATCCATCTGTATGGTTTTTTCTACAGTTATTTTATGATATTAGAAATGCTCTTTGGGAGTGGATTTTTGATAGTTCCATTTAGATTTGGGGTGATTTTTGGAGAAAATCGCAAAGGGAAAAAACTATAAAAATCAAAACGAGCTCCTATGTTGCAGCGTAGTAGCCCACGTCATGTGACCTACGCCTGATGCCCCTACAAAGGAGGATGAGTGTGCCCAAAAGGGCATCCTTACACGCCACGACGTATAAAGGCCACCATGGAAAAGGTTACGCCACGACGTAGCGGCTGTTCCATGTTGAACAGATTTGATTTTGCTTCGAACACCGTATTCGTGAAACCCAGTAGCTGGCGACCCTAATAAATGATTAATGGGGTTCAGCTATGACAAACTAAATGAAAGACGATTGCATTTGGCAAGTTCGTTTTGGGCGTACTGCCCACTCAAAACCAAGTAATCCAAGATTAATCACACCACTAAAAAACAGGTAATATTATCCACCAAGAGTGGCATAATTATTATCGAATTAGACGTGAGGATCATCAACTAGACTAAGATCTGAAGGAAGGAAAACGAGCCAACAACTCTGGTTTGTTCACCGAATCTCTATCCCATTTGTGGGTACTATGGTTTACCAAATAAACTGAAACAGATTATATGAAATGAGTATATCTTTTGAAATTATACACTGAAGTACAGTGATTTGAAAATGTGATATTTGAAATGTTCGGATAATTATTATATATGCATTAATTATAAACTAAATGGTCAATTTCGACATCTTGAATTGAATCGATATAATGAATCTACCAACATGGTGATTCGCCAAACAAACCACTATGAAAGAAACCGAAACATATCCAATGCCCACTTGGCGGATGTACCAATTCCTGCATCCGCCGATGTGTATGGTATCGGGGTTAGCCGTCCATTTAAGATAAACAATCAGATCCGCCTTGATGGCGAATGATACTATGGCGTGACAACATGGTAAAATTTTAACGTAACATCATGATGGAATCAAAATTGTTAAATGCAAGACATTACCAAATGATAAAAGAGAGATAAAATCTAACTAATCCATAATGTACCGTATACAAATGATATAACAAAAATTGATAAGTGAAAACAGTAAATGGATTTGTAAAACAAATATATCTTATAGATACGTTTGAATTTAAACTAATTAACGAATATTTAATGTGTGATGAAATGCATATTGACATGATAAATGATTTGGTATGAAAGCATGAAAATGAATGCCATTATTATAATATAAAAGCGCACAGGCTTCATGATAAATCGTCATGAACGTGAATTGAGAAGAACCATGATAGAAACCACCAAGGCAGAAAATGTTAATGAAGCTATCTATATTAATGTGTCGTCAATAGAAAAGAATCAAGACTGGTAGCGCGTGAAAGTCACAGAAAGCTGCGATGCGTACACACCCAACATATGATATCATTTTTTTAGTCGTGCATATTTTGTGTGAATAAAAGAATTAAACTCTAGACTATTGTTTTGTATGTATCATTTTTAAAGGCATGATACTTGTTATTTGCAAACAGATTGTACAAGAGTAAATGTTTATGGGCCTACCATTTGAAACGCTGCCACAGATCGAAACCTTAAAATGAAATGACATAAATAAAATGTTTTGATAAGATAAAATTAAAACGATCTGAGTAACCCGCCTCGTTCGATCCTATTTGGGTTCACATTTTCTTGAAAAAAATCAATAAATGGTAAACAGTAATTAAACGATATCTGAACTGTTCTGATTCATCAATGAAGTCGGACTGATAAAGGCAGAACCCGCCACCAAGAGAAATGCCAAAACCATTGAAGACGTGAAAATGCATTTTTGCATATTGTTTAAAACAATTGGTTTACAATTTGTTTTGGTCTAAATCATGCGTATAGTCATATAAATAAAAGGATTTTGGTTCATATTAAAAATTAAAATCAACTATCTCTACTACCAAGATGCTACTTATCAAACCTCATATTTCCAAGATGAATTACTTTCATAGGGAATGAATTAAAGAAGTAAAAGAATTTCAAAATAACAGGATTAGTGGGAGTTCACTAGACAAAAAGACACCGTGGAATGAAATCAAGGTGAGATCAATTTTCAAAATTCCATCAGAATACATTTGTGGGAAACAAATTCGGAACTGTTCTTAAGAAAAGGATAGTGTAGTCTTGAATGCCTCATGACACTACATATTTCACTTTATTTAGCTTACCACTCCAAACAAATGGGTCTAAAATCTACTTATAGATTCTGACTTCTTTAAGATCCAATAAGTTCTTCACAGCATTTCACAACACTTCACAACTATCTCTGGGACCGAAACCGATTGTTCCCATAAATTGTAGATAATGCAAGCCTTCTCCAACTTAATTGGTACCTCAGCCATCAATTCGACTAAAATGCTTTCTCCTTGATTATAATCTTAGCTAACACGAGATTGAGATTATTCTACCCAATTGAGGTGAAACTTCTAAAGATTAAATTGATAGATCGCAAGCTTTGATCTTATACCAGAACACATTCCCATGACACCAAAAAGAGGGAACCTTTGAAGTCAGGTAATATCTTCAGTCTCATGACATCAAAGGATCTTAGAATTATTAATTCAAATTGACATTTCATAGTTATAAATTCATTCAGATCGTTTTTTACTTCCTAAAAAGGTCTATCCGTGGCCACTTG
The DNA here is from genome assembly GCA_016808115.1 of Tetrastigma voinierianum. Classification (NCBI taxonomy): domain Eukaryota; kingdom Viridiplantae; phylum Streptophyta; class Magnoliopsida; order Vitales; family Vitaceae; genus Tetrastigma; species Tetrastigma voinierianum. Next base: position 40,024 of record JAEQBH010003035.1, read on the forward strand.
GCAGATCCCGAACCGAGTACGGATACAAACTTCTTGGTATAACACTGATATCGAAAGCCCACAATAGCAAGATTCAATTAAATCATCTCTATTTTCATTCAAAACAAAGAGAATAAAAATAATACAAACACAATCAAAATAGCAAACTCTTCCTGGGAGGGAGCTTATCCTTCCATGAGAAGGATTCAATGACAATGACTTAGGTTGATAAAATAGACTGAGTTCTTTGATCAAAGTGAAGCAAACAGAAAATCCAAAATTACTAGATTCATTGACAAACAAACATAATAAAGCATTGCCAATAATCTAACCCAGCTCGACTCAACTTAGATCTATTACTCTAATCCTAAAAGAAAAATTAAATCTAGAAATAAAACTAAAATGTAACGAAAATAAAAAGAAAAATTATATACAAAGAGACTTATGCTCTTCCAAAAAGCACAAAAATGGGATAAAGCTGCAGCTCACTACTCCCATGGAGTTCATTTATGTTCAGCTCAGTCCTAAAACAAGGTGATACCATATGCTCGAAAAACCAAGAAAATCCCGCCTCTAGTATTATTTTTATGGCGAGATGCCGCGATACTGTCAGATCGGAACCGGCTTATGCGCTCGGGTCAACTGATGTCACATATCATTCATGTACAATTATGATGCGAAAGCTGGATGTTCATTACGGAACAAAGTGGATTTTGATCATTTCACAATATTTGTCGATGATGCTAACCTAATGTCATGACACGCTCTTCTAATGTTTCAACCTTGTTTCCATATTTGATGTCGCAACATTAGTTGTGACGTCATATGACAAAATGCTATATGGTTATATTATGATGTCGCGAACATCAAAAAGTTGATGTCACATATCGCTCGTAATGTTCATTTCTTATTTACAATCACTACAACAAATTATAAAATTAGTCATTTAAATTTTTGGGTACGAAAATGATTTCATTCACTTAATATGGTAATTTGTGACGAACTAAAATTTGTCTCGCGAAAAATGAAAGCTGCCTTATTTTTTGGCCTCCCAGCCAGAATTTTAAACGCGCCACCCGAGGAAAATATTCCAATGTTTTTAACTCAGGGACTAATTATTTGGTATTTAAAGTCACTTAATTTTTTAGATCATTTGATAACAATATTGCCATCCCCACGCCAATATCATTAGGGACAATTTTTTAAATGTCTTAGTAGAATTACAAACTTATTATGGACTAAAATCTGGTTTCATAAATGATAAAAATTGAACTTGTAAATAAAACCCATTCGATCGAAATAATATTTTAAAAAAATATAAAAACATTAAAAATTAAAAGATTATGAGTAAAAAATATTTTAAAAATATAAAATATGTTAAATTAGGAAAAATTCAAAATTTATGTTACTTTTTTCTATCAAATATCGCTTTAGAACTTTAGTACAAAACCATAATATCTTTGAAATAAGATTTGAATAACATCTAAATCTTATTTCTGTTCTGCTACTAACCAATCACATGTAGATCTCAAAATCTAGCTTCTTCTATACTGCCCTCTTTTTTTTTCTTTATCATAATATCTCAGCTGTTAAAAGAGAAAAAGTTGAAAAATGCGCAACAATCATCAAAATTTCAGATCATATCTTATTCCATTTAAAAAAAACTATATTAAAACCAAAGTTTCTTCTTCTCAGTTGCTGTTGATGTTTTTTTATTTTTATTTGTTTGTGTTGCACGGATTTCGATATTAGGAAATGAACAACGTGTGTTCCTAATCTTTGATTCACAGATAGCGGAGAAGCCGGCTCATGGCTTAATGGCAGGGCGTAAAACAAGTTTGAAGGGAAGCAATGTGAGCTTTTCTTGTACTGTTCTGCTTTTGATGCAGTTTGAGCTGATTTGACCGCATTCTAAATTTGGTGTTTTGTCTGGTCAGTGAATTTTGAACTGGGGTCGTTTTCTTATGATTTTGGCCAGTTTGTTTTGTAGATGGGTTTTGGAAATGGTGGGGCTTTATTGTGTTGAGTTTGTTGTTAGAATATAATAATGTTTGTACTTAGGGGTTGAGATTTGGTTTTTGTTCTTGCTTTTGACATTGTCAAGAAAGGAACTTTACGAGATGATGAATAGCGTAGTCACGATCGTGAGTGATATTCATGTGACATCGCTCTTCCATTTCTTTTGGGGGTGAAATCTAGTTGGTCTATGTTGTTTTTTGTTTTTATTCATTCAATGCCTGGTCTATATTTTTGTGAAGTATAAAGACAGTCTGTTTATAGCATGCTGATCTCGGTTGGAGCCAGAGCATCCTCCATATACCTAAACATTCTCCTGGTTTCATGCTGTTTATTGATCTCTATGATCTCAAGTGCAAATAATGCTTCCTAAATTATAAAATAGTGATTATGCAAAGGAATAAAGATAAGGAATTTAGTCCTATTAAATAAATCAAGGTAAAGAGGGTTTAATTGCAATATGAACATGTTTGATACCCAATGGTCAAACCCAAAATGAGGTATGATAGGTTTCAAAATAGAAATTAAGGATATACTTTGGGTATAGCCAATATATCAATTATATTAACAGAGTTGAGTGTCACTAGAACTACTTTGTGTGTCTGTTGTGTATGTGAACCCATTACTATATTTCTTTGTATTGTTTTGTACATGTTTACAGACCTCGGCAAATGGTGGCCGATTTTTCCATTAACACCCTTTTATACATGTTAAAATGAACCAACCAACTATGGCCAGGATTTTGCAAAGCCTAAAAGTGCTCAGCACCAACACTCCAAGAAAGACTAGAGACTCCTCAAATCATTCCACAAATATGAATTATATAAAAGTCACATAACTTTTAGGCCTAGTCTTCCATTTCATTTTTAAGATCTATTGATTCAGAAGAAATGAATAAAGTACACTTTGCACATCCCTTGGCTGGGTTTTTGTTGTGCCTTAGGAGGTTGATTGCCCTCTCTTGTAATTTCCAAGTCGTCATTTTAGCACCTTCTAATATAGCTTTTTACTTGCAAAAATTCGCTCATCTTATTAGAGTGTTACCATTGTCAGACTTCATTTTGCATTTCCAGTAGAGGTCAATTTTCCAGGTGTCTTTCCATGGATATCTAGTAGTTTTCCATGGATATCTCGTGCGCGTCTTTCCATGGATATTCAGCGTTATAGGTTGAAAAAGTTTTAATCTTATTGGGCTAATAAAAAAAAGGAAAATTTTGATTTTGGCGGAGGGTGCTATGGCTGTTTGTACTATTTGAAAATTATTTTGTCATAAATAAGCTTATTTGTTTGCTTGATTATTTCGTTTTGGGCTTAGGGATAAGCTGTGGGCTGATTTGGGGTTTGTTTTCTTGTACCCTCCAATAACATTTTATAAAATTTTTCTTTCGTTTTTCTTTTTGATAATATTACATCCCACTTAATGTAAAAAAAAAAAGAATAAAGATTGATTTGACTTAAAAGTTATAATTAGATTCCAAAAATATAGTACTGATATAATAGTTTTGAGCCTAATTTCAGTGACTATCTATCCACTAGCCTCTAGTTGTTTTATGATCAAGAATTTACTTCACAGTGCACATTTTTGGCATGAATGTTCTCACTGTTTATAAAGTTGCAATATTTCCTCGATCGACTTGCTGAAATAGACAATACTCAATCTCTTCCATCCACCAGATTATCAATCTATGATAGTTGAAGGCAGAATCAGAAAGAAGGAACAAGCTTTGATGGATTGTTGCTTCTGCATTTTTAGCCATTGTTTCTCTCTTTTATATGGAATTGAACTTGGAATTTCCTTAATCATCACTCAAGAGTAATTCCTGCATTTCCAATGTCACAGGTTTAAGGTTTAGAGCTGAGAACAAATAATAAATGGAATGGGAACTTATTTTGATAAAGATATTTTCCTGAATAAGTGATGGTTCTTTTCAAATCTATCTTTTTTTTAATGATAGTTCAATTCCTAGTGATAATATTGTCTGAGGAACAGGATTAGTCATTGGTGAGAAATTGTTATATATATATATAAGAGGATTATTGTTTCAGTAACCAATTCTAGATGTAATTAGTTTTCATAAATGAATGTCCGTTGGATGGTTAAGAAGTTTTTCTATATTATATTTTCATTATGTATGTTAGTGTTAGCAGATGCTTATTGCATTTAGAACTTCATTGAATATTGTGGAATTGAGAGGCTTAGTATTTTCTTTCCCTATGTCAAATTTGTATTTACAATCATATGTTAGATTTGAGGGTCATATTTCAATAATTAGGATAATGTATTTCTTCCCAGTGTTGTCATTCATAATAACATAATAGAACCCTCGAAAATTTAAAATTTTCTAAAAATATAAAATTAATAATAAATGGGCCCTTAGAGGCCGTGGATTATGAAGCGGGCCTGGATTAGGCCTTGATTCATGTTTTTGTATATTATATTAGAACATGTTAGTTTTAATAATAATGTTTTGTATTAAGAGTGATGTGTAATAACTCTTGGTGGCTTTGGTGATATAGATTGTATTTATATGGATAAATGGCCCTACGTAATATTTTTAGCCTATGTGGACCCAGTTATGGCTTCATTGTATAATACTGACACAGCCGTCAGTCCTTCAATCTTAAAATTATCGACATTCAGAAAGGCTTCATCTTCTTTGCTCCCTAAAAACTCCGCATTCTGGAAGCATCTAAATAACTCTCAGGTTACCGATATGCCTGTGGCAATTTGCCGCTTCCAAATGCCGTGACAATTCTTTCTTTCAATCAAATGTTTGATTTGTCGGCGTGAAGTTTATCTAGTTTGTATGGTCACACATGAGAATGAATCAGACAAATTTTTACGGTTTGTAGTTTCATTTCCATAATTGCTCCACAAATTTTATGACCATCCGAAGTTTCGTGACAAACCGAAAATGCTAAAATCCTGCCCTTATGCTATCATTCACTGTGATCAGATAACTACTTGATATTCAATTCTCTTCTCAAGGTCACCTTCCATTATGGATCACTTGTTTCTTAAGAAAAATTTTGGGAGGCTCGCTTGAACGCTCAAATTAAGATGTTTGATATGTTTCTTCTACAAATGGTCATCCACCAACTCATATTTCTTAGAAGATTTGGTAAAGTGAAATAGATCAATTTACTTTCCTAAAGTTGTTTCTAATTAGATTTTATCATTAATATATGCTCTTTATTGTCCATTGTAGGTGCAGAAGAGGTGAGATACCCACCAACTAGTTGATTGTTATTCTTTGAGTTTTGTGATTTCATATATGAATTTAACATATAATATGTTAAGTAGATATATAATATAATATTTTTTATATTCTTGTTATGTTAAATACTATTTATTAATGTCATGGGTACTTATGATGATTATATTTTTTATTTTTAATCACAAATATTATGTTTATAGACAATGTTATTTTATATAATTTATTTTAGATATCAATAAAATTAATATACACTGACATAATCAGATATAGAATTTATTTGTATATAATAGTAAACAAAGAATTTAGTGGTGAAATTTTTCCATACTAATTGTGGATTTAAATAAATTCTCATCCACAATTAACAATAATCAACCCTTGTATCTAAATGGTTTGTCTCCACTGGATTATTTAACATTTTGTGGATGAAATGGTATTTGTCACCAATTTAATCACAACCCTTTGTGGATCTTAAATGGTATTTCAACCTCACTTTAATCATTCAAATCTTTTTGATAAATGTATTTGTCATAAATTCTTGATCACAACTTTAGACAAAAAAGCTGCCTTCCACTTTGGCTAATTCAACCTGTAGATTGAATAGTTTATGCTTAAATTTCAATTGAACAGTAACAAAATTTTCGCCCCAAATGCATCCATTTAACTTTGAACATCCAACCTTGTGGACGAAATATCCTTCTAGACAAATAGTTACAATTTTTGAGACAAAAAATTTTGTCTCAAATGGAAGTAACCTATTGTGGACGTAAACTTATTTTCATTCCACAATCATATAATATTTAGGGATTCGCTTTCATTATTTCATCTATAATTATCTTTACCGACTTGTTTTTAGAGATCGTTTTTTATTTTTCTCGGCCCACAATTATCTTTATGGATCTAAATTTCAGGCATTTGTGGACGAAAGTTTTTGGTCCGTGAATTTACGCTTATTTGGTTGTATGAACGCCAACATGTCGATCGCCATCTGATTTTGCTTAATGTTGAGTGTCGTATGTCACAATCATGTCGGTAGATGTTCCCGACATTAACCATGATGTTCATCCTTGGATCGCGATATGATGTCGCAACATTGGTGATATGTGATGTCGCGACATCGCAGTTCTTTTCGGAAGCACTTCCTGTGATGATGTCGCCGAATATTGGAACTTTGATGCCGCGATTGAATTGGTCTCACCACTTTGATTGCTTTATTTGATGTCACAACATTGATGTTGAAATTCGGCGTTTCGCCTTCGTTGATGTCACCGCGCACGTCGGGGTAGATGTCGGCATTGGTATTTTCTACTCTTCTTACTTCAGCCACGTCGCGGGCAATGTCGCGATATCAAGTAGATGTCATGACACTTCACACGATGTCACAACATTGAGTTGTCCTAAGTCGTGACATTCGCCATGTTACGGGCTATGTCGTGGGCAATGTTGCGACATCAATTAATGTTACGGCTGATGTTCGTGCAATGTCGCTACATTATCGCCACGCACAATGTTGATTTCTGGTTCTTTCCTCTTGATTTTTCTTATTTTCTAATATTCGCGAAAACATAACTGGGGTGAATGCTTTATGATTTTATGTTTTCAATTGAACTTAAGTTTTAAGATTTCATGAAATTGAGCTTAAAACATATAAAGTTTAATTCATCAATAATTTCTTGTTGTCAGTTTCGAAGAGAGATTATTCGAGTAGAAATTGCAGATGAAAGCTACACTATAATAGAGAAGTGCCTGCTTTTAACATTCCTGCCTATGGGGGACAAGACTTTCACTCTAAGAATTGGGCCATAGTACCGTTTAGGAAATGCAACAAAGTCTAAGAGGAATTTTATCTACATGTAGGCATTACACACATGTTGTCCTAGTTTATGCTCATGGCTACCTAAATTATGAAATGTATAGTGGTTGAAGGTTTTTCAAGACTGTACTAACATACCCTCGAACAAATCCAAGATTAAAACCATAATTGTGATGTTTTTAAACAAACTACAAGCTAACATTCATATTAACTATCCCATTCCCAGTGTTATTGTCAGCAATTATTGTTAGTAATATAGTGGACTAATATGTCCAAATATCAATCCCATAGGGAAGGTAAGCTTTATTAAGACTGAGTACCCCAGCCTACTAAAGTCACCATCGCTTCTGATGACCAGAGGTAAAGTGGTGCCAGTTTAAAAAACAAAATAAAAGAAAACAAAGTAGGGTACAATCAATGTCCACTCATATAGCCTGAGTCATATTATGATAAAAACTCAAGGAAATATTCTTCAAGGATTGTCCTCATCACGATTTACGATTTATATTCAAGCGCTAATTAAGTGAACGTACACTTGTGCATGTCCAAGGAACTGACATATTTTACACTGCCTCCCTCACTTTCAACACCAACTCCCTATTCTCTTCGTCCATCTAAAGTCATTAATGCAGAAGACACTTCTTCATAAAATTCTTTCTCCAGTCTGCATTAGTCACCTATGGGTCCATATATACACCTTAACTTAGTGTTCATCGACAACCCTTCCTAAACCAAACATCCTATAATGCCAAGAAGGTGCCATCTTTAATGAAATCCATCTAAGATTAGAATTCCTAATTTCCTAGACTTCTTTGATTAGTTAATTAGTATTTCAATTAACTAATTCACACCTAAAAGAATCGACCGGGATTTAGGCGTAATCCAAGCGCGTACTAAGACGCCCCAACAGGGGAATTTAACCAACTCTGATGGCCACTAGTAAAAACCATAATAATCCTAAGAGGCTGATGACCTCAAATCAACATCCACAAGGCATGGATCTACAAAATCATCATAGAATATATATAAACCAAGTATCAACTTCAAGATATCAACCCTAGAGGATGTTTAGCAACTCATTGCAACCAAGTAGTCCAAAAAAATCATATTTAAGATAAATATAATATTGAAAGATTTACAAATATAGTATAGTTTAAAGATACAAAACAAATGGAAGGTGAAAACGCCTAACTCTAATAGGGCAAAGACCGCTAGCAAGAGGTCTTCTAATAAGCTAGATCTTCATTATTGCCCAAACTCAAGCTGAAATGAACAAAATTTTGAAAACCAAAAAATATCATGAAGTTATGAGGAAGGAAAGCCTAAAAGAGGGTGTCTCCCTCCTCCAAAATCAACCCCATTAATAAACCACATATATTTAAAGGACGGAAAATTGACTCAAAACTAGGCCAAAATGCGACGCTTCTCGTCAAGTGCCGACACTTTTCGCCTAGACGGAGTCCTTCGCCCGCGTGCAAAAGTCATCCATCCGGGGGGTGCTCTTCCTTCTTCCAGGTGAACTCACAACTCATCTTCTGTTGTGTCCTTCCTTTGCCTTGACGAATGATGCCTTCACCTAGGTGGACCTCCTCACCTCAAGTAGTGCCTTCGAGCATAGCTTCGCTCTCTTCATCCCTTTTGCTTGTTTTTCCTCAATATCTAGAAACATTAACAAATGAAGGATTATAAAAATCTTTTTTTTTTAAGAATGTAGGTGTGAATCTAGCTTTAGGTTGGCAAAAATACATGCACAACTCTCTATGAGGCTTTAGTTTGGAACTTTTCTGTAATCGAAGAAAAGAATACAAAAATATTTATGAGGTAAAAGCATTTTTTTATTTAGTTTCCAATCTTGAAAACCGAAGTTTAAATAATGATGATCTCAGGTAGTTTCAAAGATTTATCTATAATTGAGCCACGATCCTCGTGGTACGATATCCGACTTTTCAATCCACTTTATTACTATTGACCCTGCGGCACTTACAGTAATAGAAACCAAGTTGAATTTTATATAGTAAAGAGTAAGAAAAGAGCAACCAACATTTGGTCACCCAACAAGTTTTCGAGGCTATTTTTGGGGACTCTAAACAAGTCTCGAGTGGCAATGTATCAAGACTTTGTTCCCAAAACAATTTTGGTACTTATCTATTCTGACAATATTTGAAGGCCATGTTTTAGAATTCACCTAATCCGATATTCAAGATGGTACGGTAACCTTCCCCATGATGAAGATCAGAGATTAACAACTGTTTAGAGAGCAATTGAAGAACAGAGAACTTCAACTCACAATCTTGAACAATAGTTGATAGAAATTGTTGGACAACTACGTGAATTGTTACGAGGAGGTGTTCAAAAAAACATGAACAACTTATTGAATCAAGCCAAATAAGGTAACCTTTGTTTCTCGCCAATAGTTGGACCACCTCGGCACATAGAAGACCTATTGTTGATGTGATGAGCGCGTCCCAACCCATCCAACAATCCGCGCGATGATTTTGAAAGAAACACCATCATAAAGAAAGTGTCACGATAGTTTGTTTCTTACGCGCAGAGCATCGCGTCACTAAGATCTTGGTTATGTGGTTCTCAGTTTGATCACCAGCGCGATTGCCTTGTATAGAAACCCAAAAGAGTCACAAGTTTTTCGTAAATTCCTCCGGCCCCCTCCTGTCGAAGGCACGCCCTTCGTCAAGCTGCGTCGATCGTATGAGAAACCAACGAGGAATAAGAGGATGACGTCCGCCAACGTTATTGCGTTAATAACGACGTCGATTCTATCTCGTCCGAACAAACATTATCAATATCGGTCGGCGTCCATGTTGGCGATCAGAATTATTAAACCGTCCTTTGATATTGAATCGAACCAACTGTCGGCAAATGATTAATCAAACCACGATTGGTAACGAGGCGCCACACGTTACGGCGCTGGCGTACGTGGTTCGAGCACAGCGGCAAAGAGAACTCATGGGGTTTAATCTGATGCATCGCCGAAAACAATCCAAAACCGAACTATAATACGGTGACAACAAACAACACGATTGAAAGAGGCGCGTACCGCGCAGTGGTGCACAAATCGCTAATCAACCGTCCACAAACAACAATGGATCAATTAAAGCTCCAGTTAGAGGCAACCATTAAGGTAACAATACGTATCCTCCTAATAATAATAATAATAATCCTTATGCAAAGCCCGGTCCTTCCAAGTGTTTACGGCGGAATGGAACCTGTGTATCGATCTAATGAGTGTCCCAAGAGAAAGTCAGTTAATGTTGTAGAAAGGGAAGATGAAGAAACATGTAATAATGAGGCGTTGGTGGATCCGGTGATGAGGACGATAGGAATGATTTTGAACATGAGGTGTACACATGTGTTGTAAGGAAACTTATGTTGTCACAAAATCATGGAGATGATTCACAACACCATAAGCTTTTTTGTACCCCACATCGCGAAGGGAATGAAACTGAATTGATCATTGATAGTTGCAGCCAAGCGAAAGATTATCAGTGGTTAATGCCGTGAATTTGCAACTGACCCTAGGAAAGCACCCACGTACTTATACAATTGGGTGGATAAAAGAAGTAGATGGCATATAAGTAGAAGAACGTTGCACGGTACCTTTCTCTATTGGAAAATATTCGAATGAGGTTTGTTGTGATATTGTTGATATGGATACAATGTAATCTTTATCTAGAGACCTTGGAAATTTGATGTTGATGCTACACATTCGGGTAGGAAGAATACAAATCAACTTGTGAAAGAGGGTGTGTGTTATAATTTATTGCCTATGGAGGGGCACAACTTTCTTACTATAACGCAAGAATGTAAAGATTCTTGAGAGCTTCATAAAATGATTGCAAAATGGAAAATATGAGTGAGCCAGACAAAGTTAATAAAATTTCAATGGAGGTGCAAGAACTATTGACCAAATTTCATGATGTTTTGACTAACGATACACCAAATGAATTGCCTCATTTGCTTGATATTCAACTTCACATTGATTTGAGTCCTGGTGCTAGCCTTCCTAATCTTGCCCACTACAAGATGAGTCCTAAAGAGAATTGCAGAAAAGAGAGTTAGTTTCTCAAGTAAGGGGCAGATATTCAGTTGGGTATGAGCACTTGCAGGTACTTGTACCTTTAGAGCAACCTCGGGTTTTTTATAGACAACTTCTCTAAAATAGGCATTCATCTTTAAGGGTTTGATTCTTACTTAATTTCCTCTTTCTAAAATAAAATAAAGAAGACTAAGTGATTAATCCATAAATTTTACACAATACTTATTTCCTTTTAATATTAAGGATCTGAGCCCCCACTTAATCAAGGATGCACAAGAAAATACAAGCCCACAAGCCATCTGCTTCTACTAAGCCACTTCTTTGAAAACTTGGAGTCCATTTGGAACCCTTTTAGACACTTCATTGAGTAGCTATCCAAGCTTGCAGTCCATTTGGAACCTCTAACCTTATGGGTTGAAAAAGATTTTTAACACTATAAGAAATGAGTACTTATTAATTGCTAAATTTACTCATTGCTCCTTTGTATACAATTTGAGTAGGGATTGTCCTGGGATCTTAGGACTATATAATAACTATTCATCATGTGTTCTCTTCATATGTGTATATAGTGTTAGAGAAGTGCTCTAGCAAATACTCACTCCTTTAATAATATCAGACAGCCTTATATTTATTTATAATAAACACATCTTCATTTCTTTGATGTTCATTTAATATATGAATTGTTAGCTATCTAATCAAATTTTATAAAGTCCTTGATATTACATAAAGCAAAAATCATGATTATGACCATGATAATGAGATTCCTATTATGTGTAATTACGTAGTATCTAAACTGTCCCTTAGTCATGGATCAACAGATCGATTATCACATCCATGCATTAGCACATGTTGTACTCCTTGATATGATCGCTAGAGGCATCTTTACAACCGTGGATCATCGCATGATTAAACATACATGGTCACGCCACAGTGGCCAGCTCACCCTGGGTTACATCCGCCATGACAACCATGCTGACAATCCATCCTGATCAACCATCTACCCACCAAAGGAATAACAGTGATGTCCAGACTGAGGAAAGCCCACCGTGGTTCCGGATATTAATTCGTACTTACTCTGATCTTTGATTCCCAAGAGAGGCTACTAGTAGGGTGCTGATCAAGTATGATTAAGGTATTCGGCAATGGAACTAACAAGGATTCACCACTCCCGAGAAGAATGGTATAACCCAGGCCATCTGTATAGGAGATTATTACTCGGAATCTCTAGGTAGAGTAATCATAAACTAAAGAGTAGTCCTCAGTGGCATGCTTTAGAGTACGGACATCCTTGAAACAAGATAAATACACTTAGGCTAGTTCATTTAGTGGGAGCAAATGCATAGTCCATGCTCTGAACCAAGTCTGGTGTATGGAGTGAAAGGATAGCAATGCAGAACATATTACATATGGAAAGGTTCGTAGTCAAACCCTTTACTCTTGCAGTCAATTAGGGGTCTTGATGTGTTGCTGGATACTGCTCTTGACTTGATGGAATCAAAGGGTTGATTCAAGTGGCCAACATAACTGGAAACCTAATGGGTCACACACTTAGAAGGTTTAAAAAAAGAACAAAATGGTCTTAGATAGGCTCCAAACTGAGAGAAAGTAATTTAGATGAGATCATAATTGAACAAAAATGCTTATGGATTAGACTATATAGGGATTAGGAGAATCTTGAGGTCATTCGATGACCATTTGTCATCATTCATTCATGGGCCCAAGCCCATGAATTACAAAAGATAGACAACCTCGCCTCTTACCGAGGAGCACTATGGCTCTGCTTTCCACAAGTTAGACTGATATTTAAGCCAAACATCTCGGGATCATAATCAAAGTAAAGTTGTTTGATCTACACTTGAGTAAAGAGAGAAAAACGTGCTTTCTCTCAACTCTAGCCTTCTCGTGTGCTTCACTCGCTAGCAACATAGATCAAGCCTTAGCCATCTCCTTTGAGGTTCTCCAACCTTTCTCGTGTGGAATCACCATTGGAGGCTGCACTTGAGCACTCGTGGTTTTCTACTATACCTTCCAAAGGAAAACACTACATTAAAGGAGGTCAACTAAAGGTAATGGGCTAACACCCTACGCCTCAAGCATTCAACTTTCGACATCTGTAAGACATCCGCTGGATGAGATTTTTTTTGTGTTCTTGTATTCTTTTTTTGCAAAGGCGTAGCGAGATGCAACCTAAAATCCCTACAATGGTATCAAAGCCACCTTGAAATCATCAAAGGCCGATCTTTGTTATAGAAACATATTGAATTCGACATCTAAGGTTTTTCAACCTTCAAAACATTATTTTAAAGGTTTAATTTTATGATTTTTCTATGGTTGATCCTTGTTATTAGATGAATATCAATGACCAAGGATTCTGGAAAATAATTTTGAATGATCCAAACATGAAATAAGTTCTCAGCAAGCAAAGATCGTTTAATATTCTGATGGGACCGGTCAATGCAACAAAGAAAGTTTCGATTTAAAAAAATATTTGACAGATTAATCTGAATTTTGATCTGGAAATAAGATGACTCATGAAATATTTGTTTTCAGTCTGGTTAAGTCAGATGTATCTCCATAAATTTTTAGGAAAAATCTTTCAAACCTCATAACTCGCACTTCTATGTCAGATGCAAAATGGAGTTTTTGATTTTTGAAATATTGAAGATAAAACTAATTACTTTATTTTTTAAATAAAATCTAGAAATTCCAAATTTAATTTTAGGTTTTTTAATTATCCAAATCAGATTTAAATTGATTTAAAAAATTAAAAATAATATGGTCAAAGGTGTTTATGGGTCGTTGTGAGCGCCCATAAACCCGATTTTGTAATTTTTTTTTTAATTATCTAGTCTAGATATTTTCGAGATTTGGATCTGGAATTAAATTTCATACTTAAATTTAATTTTAGGTTTTGGAATTATCCAAAACGGATTTAAATTGAATTTTAAAAAATTAAAACAAGTTGGCTAAGATGACCTGGTCGGCCATCAGGTCCCGCCTCAGCCTAGCTGTGCTTTGTAAAATCATTCAAGTATGCAATTTTTCATTCCAGCCCTTGAAACTATCTTTTCATAGAAACTTTTAGGATGTTAATTAAATGCTAGAATCTTTCGTAATAATTTTCGAATTTTAATTGTTTCAAATTTACAAATTAATCACACATTCGGTATGTCTAGAAAGTGAAGAGCAAGCTTTAACTTTGAAATATTCAAAGGGCATGAAGTCGATATGATGTGTAAAGGAACATTAATTATGAAGGTAAGGCTCAACTTGAGGATGAGTTACAAATCCCTCCTCCTTGAAGGTGAAGGTCAGCTGGTGCAAGATCCTAAGGCCAGAAGTTCCTTATTTTTCAATGGCAGTACGCATTGGATAGCTTGTGTTTCCTTTGAACTATAGGTTTTATTCACCTTGAATGACCTTTGTTGGTAATCTTTTGAGGTTGATGGATGCTTATTGCTAGATCCCTTTGAGATTCATTGTTACCCTCTATTAATCATTGTAGGTGAGTCGGGGATAGTATTCTTCCTAACATGGTGACCATACTACTCGATGGCTTACCATCTTTCAAAAGGATAATATTTTGGGTTAGGTTTTATGGCTAAATGAAGATCGGGTTCGAGAGATGACTATATGTCATCCTCCCCCAGCCTTGAAGAAATAGACAAAGAAACCCTTAGTTCTTATTAGAATCCCGAGCTAGGTATCATGATACTTCAAGGAGATCTCTTTTATTATTTTTCTTGTTTTACTTTAGTTTATTTTCAGTTTTCATCATCAAAACCCTCACTGTTTTTATCAAACCCTGAAATCCAAATTGAATTCACCATTTTTGGCCTTCACTACAAATCATTTGTACAAAGAAAACCCATCTCTGGGTTAGGCCACAGAGCCTTTATCTTTGCATTAGCTTTGCTCTGGCCGGTAAGTTAGGATATAAATATTGTTGATTTCGGTGCACACTCTTGTGGCGCAGATCAAATGGCGTCGTTCTTAGGGATGGTACTAAGTGCATTTGTGGTGTGGAACATGATCCTCATCACAAATCTTGTGAATTCTTATATATTTCACAGTCATTTTTTTTTTGAACACCATTTAAAAAAAAAAAAAAAAAAGCGTCTTTGCGGGATTTTTTTTTGTGTTGTCTTGTGTGTGCCATATTTATACTACGAGTTGCATGTCGATTGGGTTTGAATTGTGACCAATGGAAGAGGGAGAACAATACAATGGTATTCGGTGGAGAGAAGCCTAGAGCATACATGTCGATGAGGGTATAGAAACCTTCCATGGGGAATCAGTGATAACAAGGGAGAAATTCAAATGACCAGATGATTATCAAGGACTATAGACGATGGATGAGTGCACTCGTCTATAGTGTTCCTCAGCTTATACACCTCACCTTCTCCACATTTTACCTTATCATATACAACAACCACCACGAGTTAATTTCTTCTAAGTTCAGAATGAATGCGAACTTGAGCAAGCTAGTGGATAATTCAAATAGGAGAGGGTAGTGAATGTCCGAGGCGATCAAAGAAATTAACCACGAGTGGAGAGCTCCTGAACAAGGAATTGGATGGGTTCCAAAGCAAAATTGATCAGAAATTTGACATCCTATGGGAGTCCATCTCAAGGTGCAATCGGCTTGTTTATCAAAAGGGAGGAGAATCCGAGGAAATAGAGTGCACGATTGACACCACAATGGAGAGCAATGCCAAAATGCAAGATGAAGCAATCCTCCCCATTGTCTTTGGCCCGAGGAGACGTGGAAAGAAGAGTGGAAGGGACCCAAAAAGCCTATCCTTCAATAATCCCATAAATTTGGATCTAAATACATTGCCGCACCCAAAAAATAACTTGTGCCGGTCACGGATCTGCCTGCCCCTGACACTGATCCACCCGAAGCACACCAACCACAAGGCCATCCACCTTTCTTTGCCTACACAAAACTTTGGAAGTTGGTGGCCTTGTAGCTTTTGCCACTGTCAAAGAAGATAGCGGTTGCTCATCTTTGCACATGGCATAGTGAATGGATTCGGATCTTTGGTTCGGTTGGGCACCAGAACCTCAAACATTTCTAAGCTCCACCGGTTCGTGACCTCCCGAGGGCTTGAGGAATTGGTTTGGGGGAGCACGGAGTCTCCCCGCTTTGTTTTCATTTTTTGTCTTATTTTATTTTATTTTATTTCTTTAATTTTCTTCTGCACATATTTTCTTTAATTTTAGTTAATCTTTGTTTTTAGATTAATTTTATTTTTAACATTTTTTCATAATTTTTCTTGTGTTTATTTTTGCGGGTTTTGGTCGGGTTCACGGATGAAAAAATCGAGAAAATTTCGCAATTTGCGAGAAATTTAGTAACTCTCTGAGTACCATAGCTGCCTTTATGTAGTTTGATTTTTAGTTTGTATGCATATTTTATCTTTATGATATATGATATTATTATTATTATTATTATTATTATTATTATTATTATTATTATTATATATATATATATATATATATATATATATATATATATATAAAAATTTTTGTCTCTCACACAAAAATTTTAAAAATATATATATATATATTGTTTTTTTTTATTTATTTAAAAAAAAATCGCAACCTGCGACAATTTCGCAGCCCAATTTTGTTTCACCCATAACTTTTTCATTTAAACTTCGTTTTAAGCATTTTTGGTACAGTTGGAAAGCTTAGAGAGTGTAGAATCCAAATATAGCCAGAAAGAATACTTTTGAAAAAAATAAAGGTGTAATTTTTAAAATGCTCCAAGCTGGTCATTTCCCTCTTTCCTTCTCCTAACTTGTTTATATGAAATGACGGAGTGAATGGGGTCAATCGATGGAAGCTTGTGAGAGTCTCATATCCAAGCAGTTGCATTTCATCAAGGAGGTAGCACTTCCTTCTCTAACTCAATCCAAGCCCCGTGTGGACAATGTGACATTTGGTTAGGGGAGAGTTAGCGAAGGAGAGTGGCATTTATTATGTTTTATTTACTATTTGAGCAAGCCCGTTTGTATGTTCGGTGGCTTCTTTGGTTCTCCACTTTAGGAAGCTATTATACTATCTGGCAATTTTCAAAATTGCACCCACTTTTGTTTTACTACTTTGTAGTTTGAAAAATTGAAACTTAAAATGCAATTATTGATGTTAGATTGGTTCCATACCTAATTAGTGGATGATTAGTTGAATTCTTGCTACTTCGACCTTTTCTTCCACCTTTAGCTAACCACACAAGGGCACATCGGGTTTCTTCAATAACACGAAAAACTACCTAGTTTCTAAACCTTGCAATAACCTACCCTAGTTTAGTTGGTACATGTAATAGTTAAGGACCCCATGAATAAAGGCTAATATGTCTTCACAAAAACAAAAGAAAAAGCAAAAAGAAAAATAAAAAGAAAAAGAAAGGAAAGAAGAGAAAAAGTCTCGGCGCTTTGCAGCTTGAAACTTGACACGGTCAGGGGTATATGGAGGAAAACCTTTAAAGCAGGTGCCACTAAGCGGCGGTTTAGAGTCCCAGAGCTTAGTGCTCATTTACATGGGTGGATGGGTGAGGTTTAGCGAGCTGTAGGTGTAGGTGTCTTGAAATCATTAAAATTCAGGGGTGAAACCTGAAGAGTTAGTGGTCGAAAGATCCATATGACTTGGTGCCCTAAGCCTTAATTGGTTGGGAGTCTTGATTATCCACAGTTACATGGACTGGTGGCGGGATTCATCGACGTACCCTACGACACAAAGGGTTGTGGAATAAAAGTGGGTCTGATCTATTTAGGTTGGTTATGCTAGGTTGTGGCATTAGCTAGTTCCCAAGGGAGAATGCGGTTTAGCCGATTTATTGTTGAAGCCCGATCAAACAAACACTTAGATTTTAAATTGGAAGTTTAAGGTTTGATCCGCAGGAATGGAGGCTCTTTGATGTTTCGATTTTGTATGACATTCATTCTCTCGAGATGGTTATTAGGCTAGGTTTTGATGATTCTTACTTAGGGTTAGGCATTACTCATTTACAACCTTTTTTGAAATATAATTTTTGTGAACATAATTTGATTGTTTTACCTCCTCTCTTTCTTTCTTTCTTTCATTGCTAAGGAATTTAGCAATGTGTAGTTGAGGAGTGTGATTAGTGCTCAGTGCTATTTGGACTGTTTATTACGGGTTTGAGCACTTTTTATGTACTAATCAAAGTAATTAACAATTACATTAAGGTCCTGTTACTCTCTTGATTACATTTGTGGTAAATTTT
This sequence comes from Tetrastigma voinierianum, assembly GCA_016808115.1. Taxonomy (NCBI): domain Eukaryota; kingdom Viridiplantae; phylum Streptophyta; class Magnoliopsida; order Vitales; family Vitaceae; genus Tetrastigma; species Tetrastigma voinierianum. Next base: position 58,350 of record JAEQBH010003035.1, read on the forward strand.
GATTTGCAAGCTATTTATCTTAGAAACCATTAAATTCGATCAAGCATGAAGAATTGGAGTCAGACTTAGCATTGCAAATCAGAGACGAGAAGGAAAGCAAGAGCAAAAAAATGCGAAAATTTCGGGACTGTAGAAATTCCCACGCCGTGACTGCCTGCTCATGACACTATTCATCTTGTGCACTGTTCATCATACGCTGTTTGCTTTTGTAGACGCTGTGCCTGCTTTGCAATTTTTTGGTTTCCTTCCCATTCTATCCCTCAGAATAGGCTATGAATTGGGTTGTTTTTGTAATTTCCCTGCTCGGTGCATATAAGCCCCATCATATCAACTTCTGCAATCAATAAAAGCGGACGAAGCTTAAGCCTCCCGCTTTCTATTCTTCTCTCGCCTCCCTTTCTCTCATTTTCTGGTACTTTCTGGTTGCCAACACCTCCAAGGATGACAACTTGGAGGATGAGCGCTAAAATCCTCTCCTCAGAAATAAGGTCGTTGCCGGGCAGCAAGATCAAGGTCGCTTGAGGTTCCCGTTTTTCAAAGCAGTACGATCGCGCCTTTGTGTTTCGAACTCTAGGTTTAAAATCCCCTATATTCACCTTGAATTTACCTTATTTGGTATTCCTTAGGTTCACTGGATGCTATTGCGATCCACCGAGATTCATTAGTTACACCACAAGGTGAGTCGTGAGAGAATTGTTCTCACTGTTTGACCACGCTGCTCAAGAAATACCATCTTTCCAAAGGATAATTATTTTGGGTTAGGTTTTACAGCTAAATGAAGATCCGGTTCAGGAGATGACTATATGTCATCCTCCCCAACGCGAGGAAATGAACCCTGGAAACCCTTAGTTGTTGTAGAATCCCAAGCTCAGTATCATGATACTTCAAGGAGATCTCTTTTATTATTTTTCTTGTTTTCCTTTAGTTTCTTTTCAGTTTTCATCATTGATTAGTGCCCAAAAAGTGCTATTTTGAACCCTATATTAGATAGGTTTTGAGTGCTTTTTGCGCGCTAATCTTGTCATTTATACCAATTGAAGTGTCTGGCCCTTAGTAGCACTTATGCCATTTAGAGAGTATTTTGGTTGTTTTGGTGTGTTTTTTACACTTTCTTTGGGAGTTCAATCTCGATACAATGATGAATCATGAAGATCGATCCCAATGTCACCATCAATTATACCAAGAATCAATGAGAAAATGAAGGCAAAGTGAAGAAAAATTGATGCAGTTGAAGAAAGGATGAAATGCAGTGGAGATCAACAAAGCCTGGAATTTTCGCTAGAGTTGCGAAAATTTTCGCTAGGATTGCAGTACCTCGCAACCTTAGCTGTGACTTCACAATCTTAGCTTAAATTGCCAATTCGCAGACTCCAAAATTTTTCGCTTAGGAATCGTTTCAATGAAATTCATGATTTCGCTACTCACATAAATTTCGCTGGTTAATAAATTTCGCTAGCTAACTTAAATTGCTGTTTAGCTGAATTTTTCATTTTCCACATGCATGGTGATTTCGCTATCTAGCGAAATTCTTCACTTAGCGAAATTCACTCGCTCACATGCTTTTGTATTTAATGCAACTCACTCCAAATTTGGTGTATTACTTGTCTCTTAACTTAGCCAAATTTGTAGGCTTTTGGTATTTTCATGTATTGAGGTGGATTCCAGTATAAACCTCCCTTTTTGTAACCCTAAGCAAGAATTTGGGAGAAGAAATTTTGTGTTTTCATTTTTGTAAATAAAGTCTCAGATTTTTAATTAGGTTTTGCTTTTCTCTCTTCTTCCTTTCTTCATTTTCGCTGCCAAACACCCTCTGAGGATGACAACTCAAGAGATGCTCGCTGCTCTTTTCTTTGAAGAGAAGAAGCTAGTCAGAAAAGGGCATATGCATGTTGTCCTCAGATTAAAAGCCAGGTACCTTGTTTATGACCCCATCTTCTCAAATTAGGTTGAGAAGCTTGAAGTTATCGATTTGGCCAATACTCCATGTTTTAGGATACAGGCATACTTATTGCTGATGCACTGTGGTTCATTAGATGGTCTTTACAAGCCTCTGAAATGATATTTAATGCTGTGGTTTCAACAAAGAAAGGGGCCATGTATTTGCTACCTGTCGACTCAAACAGAGTTGATTTCATGAAGAGTTTGCTAGTTAAACATAGATCCCATATGCCTGACTATAGGTTGCATGTCATAACGCTGAGGATAAAAACCCGAGGACTTGTTTGCCCTAACTTACCAAGTTAGTGACCTAAATCTTCAAAAGTTAACTTGTTTTTTACACTCATTTTCGCTTTACAATTTCTCGGGGCCAACCTTACTTCCACCGCTTTCTTGAAGCAACCAAAAGTCCAAATAGAAAGTTTCCTACCTTTTCTACACTCATGCGTATTTAATTCTTAGTGATGAAAACCCATCCCCGCGGTTCGACCCTAGAGGACCAATTATAACAAGAAGAGTTTCGACTACGGCAGAGTAGGAACCAGGTGTATATAAATTTTGTTGATTTTGTCTCGTACCACCGTGGCACCTAATCAAATGGCGCTGGTCACGGATGCAGCCAAACTACTAATGGTAAGTTGAAGTGTACTAGATCAACATCACAAGTGAAGGTAACCTTTTAATTCTTTTTGTCACTGGGCCAGTGAACCGCGCTTCAGCACTTATAGCAAAGAACTGACCGTTTCACTCTTCATCCTCGGCTTAGTTTTAATTTTGTTAGCTAATCTTAACCTTTGCAAGCTTTGTAGTTGTTCTTCTTCGTTGTCTCTATAAATTTTGTAATGTGTTTATGCAAATGTTGATAGAGACACGTGCAGATTGCATAGAATCAAGACACAACCCTAATTCCAGCCAAGAAGTCTGTGTACATATATCGATACCATGGATCCACTACCGAAGAACAATAGAGTCGCTGAACCCCATGAATCCAACAAATACTCTATAGAACCATGAGGATCACATCCTCCTAGTTAAGGTTCCCATCTCAGATCATTCCTCCTTACCGAAGAGGTAGCAAAGTGAGGCCTTATTTGGTACCCTTACTCCCATTATCATGGTATGGAAACTAAAATCCATACACTCATATTAGGATTTTGAAGAGGTTTGCACCACTTTTAAGGAAGGTATGATGGACATGGATTTGCTAAAGCCGAAAGCATTTCCATTGACCCTAAGAGGTATGGCCAAGATTCGCAAACTCACCGAGGCCTAGAACCATTAGAAATCGGGTCAGGCCAAAGTGCACTCCCAGTTCTTCAAGCTGCTCATAAGACTAATAATTTGAAGAGACAAATTTACACCTTTTGCAAAACAGGTGAGAAGTTTTACCAGTGTTAAAGATTTATGGAAACCATCAGTGCATGCCCACATCATGGTTTCGTGATACTTGATGTTGGTGAACCACTTCTATGGTGGTATGTCTCCCTGCCATGAGGCAGCTTTTGAAAACCATGTGGAGGAGACTTTTTAAGTAAGCATCCGACGAAGCCATGGATTTTTAAATTACGTATCGAACTTCTATGGCTGGGATGAGCCTAACCCTAGAGAATCGATATGATGAGACCACCGCCAAAGTAAAGGGGTGGGATGTATGAACTGCCAGAGAAATAGAAATGAGAGCTAGGATTTCAACCTAGCTAGGAAGGTAGAGGAGCTTGAAGGCAAACAGCTCCAAGAGGTGCATGCATCTAAAATCCTACACGCCTCCGTAACTTGCACTAATTTCAATCCTCAGACACCTGCAGAGAACCATGCTCATATGGCCCCTCGCATGAAGGATTTGATGTCTAATGTGCAAACACCGTAGGTCAAGCCACAACAATCCAATGCTCCATATGGTAATACCTATAATTCAATTTGGAGGGAATCACCCTAACCTTGCACGCTGAGACCCAACCCCCCGCCTTATACCTCCCAGTGCCAAACTCGCCTTGGTACCCTCACAATCACACACATCATCCTCTTCTCCAGCGGAACAAGCCATTGAATTTGAGTAAGGTGGTAGGCAACTTTGTTGAGGAACAAAAGGAATCAATGTGCAACTCGGCACAAAGGATTGATACCGTAGAAAGTATTAATCAATAAGAGAATAGATGGGCCGAGAGCAATCTCAACCGTAAAAATTGACAACCTACAAAGTATTCAATCACCAAGATCAACAAGTTGCTGGAGGTACAGGAGAAAGGGAGGTTTCCATCAAAAACACTTCCAAATCCCAAGGGAATCCATGAGGTCGGGTCATCCAACAATTCGGGAATGGATGAGGTTAAGGCCATAATTACCCTGAGAAGTGGAAGAGAGGTCGATCAACCTATGCCAAAACCTGTTGAAGAATCCAATCAGGGAGAAGATTTGCAATCTGAGCATATTCTCCTAAAGGAGGATTCAATGAAATACCGCATACCACCTCCATTTCCACAAGCACTTAGAGGTAAGAAAAAGGCATCTCAAGAAGGTGCATTTTACGTCCTAAGGCAAGTGAAGGTTAACATACCTTTATTGACATAATCAAACAAGTGCCCGCTTTATGCAAAATTTTTAAAGATCTTTGCACAATTAAGAAGGGGATTAGCATTGAAGAAAGTACTTTTATCGAACAAGTCACTATAATCCAAAGCAAATACGTCAAATACAAGGATCCGGTGATCTCCACAATTTCAGCCACAGGAATTGCATAGATAAATCATTGCTTGATTTAGAACTAAGCAGAATCTAATGTCGTATTCAAGATGCAGCTAGGTTTAGGCAGTGAACTTAAACCTACCAACATCACACTCCTCATTGGCCGATAGATCGCTGAAAATCCCTTGCGGGGATAGTTGAGATGTCTTAGTGAAGATAGACAAATTTACTATCCAAGAGGATTTTGTGGTGCTCATAATCGAGCCAATTGCAAGTGAACCCATTCATGTACTAATCATCTTAGGGAAGACCATTTGGCCACTGCCAAAGCCAATAATAAATTGCCGAATGGAGTCATAAACTAACCTTTGCAACATGACCTTGGAGTTAAACATTTCTCCATTTGAACAACAAGCAAAATTTGTTAGAAACTGAAAATCAAATTTCTGATGAAGTTGTTTCAATTGATCAGTGTGCAGGAAAACACAGTGTACAGGAAATGCAAGGAGTAATAAGCCATGGAGATGAGGAGATATTGGTCTTGCCATTAACACCAACAGCAAGCCAATTACTCAATTCAACAAATTTATCACAGAGGAATGGGGCTTCAATGAATTGGGCACCCAACACATTGAATTCGGCCAGATTATCATAGGTCGAGCAGATCATTCTCAATTTCAAAAATTTTGAGAATGAATTGGTTCGGTGTTTCATAAACCGAATTGCAGTTCACCATGTTTACTTTTTGTTTTAAGTTAGTAAATTTTAGTTAATTTCAATTATTTTTAGCAAACTTTTAATTTAGTAATTTTTAATAATTAGTACTTTGTTTATATAAGATAGTATTGTTTGTTAAATTTATTTATAGTTCATATAGTAAATTTTATAATAATAATTTTTATAGTAGTAATATTTAATTTAAAAATTTTGGATTTCAGAAGGCAAGATAATAAATTCACCTTAAAAATAGCGAATTGGCAGAGATTCTTTACGCACAAAATGTGTTTATTTAACCGGGGAGGGGTTTGGTCCAAATTGCCACTTCACATTGTCCTCCTCCCAAGCTCCCGCATCTTCCCTCCGCCACCGCCGCCACTCCCACCCGCCTGATGCGCCTGCTCGACCGAGCTGCCGCGCCGCCGTCCCGCCATAGCCTCAAGGTGATTGTTCTTGCCTCGCGCCCCAGCTCTCAAATTTCGACCGAGCTCCGCCGACCTCTGACCGAGCCTCCACTTCCATAGCATCAGCCACCGCGCACGAGCCCCGACCGCCTTCACAAACGGAGTTGTCGCCCAGCCTCGAGCCAATTTGCCGAGCCTTCAGTGAGAGCCTCCACGCTGTAAGACAGATGCACCGTGCCTTCGCCCGCCTATTTCGCCCGCCTCAAAGATTTGTCTTTTCCCTCGAGCCCTTATTTGCGCTCGTACGATTTTAGTCGCAGCCTGAGCCCCGGTTCATTTGCTTACCAGATTGATCTAAGATCCTCTGAGTCTCGCCCCAAGATACAAAGGCAAAGAATACATTTTCTGAGTCGAGCCCTTTTCCAGTGATTTAGTTACATTTGCAGTATAAATTGTACTGAGGCGGGTCCCAGACTGTCGCGGTGAGATCCAAGACACCCGAGAGGAGGCCCCAGCCTCCGGCCCCTACTCCGCACCATCAATTGGCCCTCGAGGCGCACTGAGAGGAGCCTCAGATTCCGATGTCGTCGCACACTGGGATGGGACCTCGTGCCCCATCACCCGCACTGGGAGGAGAGTTCTGAGGCCCAGTTCTTCCAAGCGGCCCGCACACTGCCTGGGGAAGAAGTCATCCTCTCGCCACAAATTGGCCACCACATCCGCTGCGGATAGCGACTCCCATCACCTCAATTGTCGCCCGCCCTCAGGATCTCGACGGCCATTGTTCAGGGAACCCCATTCCAGAATATATGACTCCATCGCAGACCGCTCCATCAGAGTCGCATCACGACGCCCCCGCCGAGAGCCGATCCCATACCGGGAGTCCATGAGGTTGATCGAGGAGTATTCACTATTACCTTCATGACTCCGGAGGCGCCATTACTTACCCGCGAAAGTGGTGCTGCGCTTTTACCACCGATGACCTCTAGGGAGTGCCTAGTCCGCTGCGTGAGCTTCGGCTTCCGCATGATGATAGTCACGAGTACTCGTGAGCGGGTCGATATTTCAAGAGCCTCGCCTGCGTGATACCGCCGGCCACGTGCAGGGTTACAGAGATTGGGCCCACCCGCCTCATCGCGAGATGGTCTGGAAAGACCGGCCGTAGACACCACCGGACTGCAGATTTTACAGAGGCGCCTCGCCGGGATGCCGGCCGCTCGATCATCCGTTCAGACGAGCGATTTCGCTTCAGCATTACGCACAAATGTAGGAGTGGAGCCATCTCGAGGCTCTTAAATGATCTCTGGGCCTTGGTTCAGTCCTCCGAAATGGTGGATGGCCTCTCTTTGCAGTTTGAGGAGAAGGTCCACTAAGGACCTCGTAATGAGCAAGAGAGTGGCCCCACTGGTTTCTATGCCGACTCCTCCGCCATGTTCTCGAGCATATGGATTCCCGCAGGAGCCCGTGGATCGAGATGAGGGTCTCGATGCCCCTGGTCATGTCAGGAGCGGGTGATGACTATGCCCAGATCTTCCAATTTACTTAATTACAGATAAGGAGGAGGCACCGGTCGGAGGTCGAGGACCACCATACGATGATATACCCCCGCCCTCGAGCCCGAGATACAAAGAGAGTCCGGGGCTCCACGCATGTCACCCATCCCCTCCTCCACGCATTCACATCAAATGCAGCCGACACTCCCGCCCATCCTATTCAAGACACCATTCACGGAGTACAACCATGTCGCCGAGAGATACCAGGTGATGGATTATCTCGGCCACTAGCAAATGACGCAGCAAAACCCCCAGATCGGGAGGTTGGCCCGTTATGTCATTCCATGCCGACACAGATTATGACCCACCCTACCCATGTTCCCGGCCAGCGAGAGGAGCCCACCACAGCCCGCCGCTCTTTGATGTTCCTCACTGGCAAAGAAGCAGTGAGTTTGCCTTACCACCACCACCACCACAGTTGAGGTTAGGTTTCTTTACATTTTTGTATAGTTATCGCCTTTATCAATCATTACCGATTTTGATTAGGATTTTTGTATTAGCCATAGTAGAGGGCAAAGTGATAGCTTTGTATGTTTAGCTTGATATTCATGTGTATTAGCCACTTTGGCTATATCAAAGTTTGGTCTTAGCTTTATATATATATACAAATGTTTTTGTAAGATATCATAAGTTTTAGTATTTCCACTGTGTGTAAATGTTTTTCTTTTCAATTGAACAATTGAATTGCTACAATTGGACAATTGAATTGCTTTTGTTGGAAAATTGAATCACTGTTTGTCACCTCTATGCTAGAACAAATTCCATGCTTGAGTCAATTTTTGATCAGTCACAGTTCCAGCATGCTCAACTTGAAAATTTCCCCCTTTATGCTAATTCACACACCGTACCCGCATTATTTCAATAAATGTGTGGACTTGTTTGCCTCCTTTCGCAGAAAGCCTACTAGGTATGTCATAAACTTAGGATAGTTTTGTGTTACCCATATTTGAAGACTAATGTAGTCTTCCAAAAGGAAAAGAAAAGAAAAAGAAAAAAAAAAAAAAAAAAGTTAAGAAAAAGAAAAATAAAAAGTCAGAAGTTTTGCCTTGAAACCAGAAAGCACGATCCGAGGGGTATATGGCGAAAGCCTTTGGAAAACCTGATATTTTCCTAAGCCTTAATTATCGAGTCGCCGATTTTGTGTTCGGCATGGGTGGATAGGTAGAGTTTATAACCAGGTGCTACTTTAATATACGGTCCTGGTGGTTTTTAGGAGTTTATGGTCGCTGGATCCTTTCGTCGATGCCCTAAACCTTAATCGGGTCGGGAGTCATCGGTGGACCCCCGTTACACGGACTTTGGTGAAGTCGAATTTTAAGCATTGCATCCTACATATAGTTGAATAAAGCAAGAAGAGTGTAACTAGCCCTATCTAGGTTGTTCAACAACTTATGGCCATGTCAGTGTTAGGTTGGGGGGAGGGAACAAATTTTTCAATTTATTTGACTTAACTGCTACATAAAGAACCATTAGGACTTAGGTGGAAATCAAGTTGAGAATCATGGAACCAATATTGATCTTGAAATTGCCCCGTATGGTTTTGGCTCTTCATCGGTTTTCAAATTTGATTTCAATTTTCAATTCTAGCAATCGGTTATATGTAGATAAACTTTTTGGAATATAGCTCTTTTTTGAAAATCACCACATGCATCTCCTTTTATTTTTGCATTGCTAAGGGACTAGCAACGTTTTTGTTAGGGGCAGTGGGATTAGTGCCCAAAAGTGCTATTTTGAACCCTATATTAGATAGGTTTTGAGGCTTTTGTATACATTAATCATGTCATTTATACCAATTGAAGTGTTCGTTTTAGTAGCACTTATGCCATTTAGAGAGTACTTTGGTTGTTTTGTGTTTACGCACTTTGGGATAATCTCAATACAAATGATGAATCATGAATATTGATCCCAATGTCACATCAATTATACCAAGAATCAATGAGAAAATGAAGGCAAGGAAGAAAATTGATGCAAATTTGAAGTAATGTGATGAAATGCGCGAATAAAGCTCGAATTTTCGTTAGAGTTATTTAAATTTTCACAGATTGCGAAAAATTTCAAGAATCTTAGCGAAAATTTCGCAATTCAGCGAATTGCCAATTTTTGCTAGACTCCAAAATTTTTCTTCGCCAGGCACTGCTTCCAGCTTAAAATTCATGATTGCAAGATCATACCCCCGCTAAGCCAGCGAAATTGCCAAGCTACGGGGCCATTTTCGCATGCGCATGGTGATTTCGCTACTCAGCTTAAATTCTTCACCCTGCAATAAATTCACCGCCTCGGCCATGCTTTTGTATTTAATGCTAACCGACTCAAATTTGTGTGTATTACTCTTCATTCTTTAACTTAGCCAAATTTGTAGGCTTTTTGGTATTTTCATGTATTGAGGTGGCCTATATAAACCCCTCCCTTTTTGTAACCCTAAGCAAGAATTTGGGGGAGAAGAAATTTTGTAAGTTTTCATTTTTGTAAATAAAGTCTCGTATTTTTAATTAGGTTTTGCTTTTCTCTCTTCTCTCTCCTCTTTCTCTTACTTTGTCGCCAAACACCCTCTCGAGGATGACAACTCAAGAGATGCTTACGTTCTTTTCTGAAGAGAAGGAAGCAGCTTAGTGGGGCATATGCATGTTGTCCTCTTGTATTAAAAGCCATAGGTACCGCGGTTTATGACCCCCATCTTCTCAAATTAGGTCAGCAGAGTTTCAATGTTATCGATTGGCCAATACTTCATGCTTTAGATACGGCATACTTATTGCTAGATGCACCGGTTCATTGATGGTTCATTGAACAAATGATATTTAATGCTGTGGTTTCAAATGTCAAAGAAAGGGCCATAGATGCTTGCTACCTCAGGTCGACTAAATAGGAGTTGATTTCAAGGGTGAGGTTTTCAGTTAAACATAGATCCGGGTTATTTTGACTATAGGTTGCATGTCATAACGCGAGATAAAACCCGAGACACTTTACTGTCTCTAACTTACCAAGTTAGTGACTCAAATCTTCAAAGTTAACTTTTTTTACACTCATTTCGCTTTACAATTTCGCCAACCTACTTCCACCGTTTTTTGAAGCAACCAAAGTCCACAGAAAGCCTTGCCTCACACTCATGCGTATCATTCTTAGGATGAAAAACCCATCCCCGTGTTCGACCTCTGGGATCACCATACTCAAAGAGCTTCGACTACCAGCAGTGAGGAACTTGCGTATATACCCTTGGTTGATTTTAGCTCAGCCTACTATGGCACGAATCAATCATCAAAACCCTCACTGTTTTTATCAAACCCTGAAATCCAAATTGAATTCACCATTTTTGGCCTTCACTGCAAATCATTTGTACAAAGAAAACTCATCCCTGAGTTCGACCCTAGAGCCACTATACTGCAGTATCTTTACTACGACAGTCGGATTTTGGATATAAATATTATTGATTTCAGTACACCTACTGTGGCACGAATCACACACGCAATTCTAAGTTTTTGTTAATTATAATAATCTAGTCATAATTCACTCTTTGATTAGATCCAAATATTGTCGAAGTCACTAAATCAAAAGAGGTCAACACACTTATCTAGGAACGACACTTTGACTAACCATCAACCATTGCCACCTGACACAGCACTTGTGCACACGAGTTTAGTTTCCCACTAATTTTTACACACTACCATCGTCTGTCAGTTTTCAAGGCGCCGCTGGTTCTGGGAGAAGTTTAATGTTGATATTGACAACCATGCCATAGATAGTACTTTGGATCAATTTTTCTTTCTTTAGTTCTTCTCACTTCTTGATCATTTCTTTTTATGGTTTACGTGTTCTTTATTGCATGTGTGCTTTGATTTGCTTCGCTCTATCCCGTAATTCTGTGAGTATTTAGGAGTGCATGCAAAGACAATGGCACATGGAACTGCTTCCATTCGATTTTGAACCAGAACGGACACTGGCCATTGATTACGTAAAGAGACTCACATAACTCTAATCATGCAACACGAGATGTAGGACATATTCATGATGGGGATGAACCATAGGTGAATAGAATGGAGAACGGACTAGAACTATAGAACCGCTACCACACCCTTCAGATCGCTCGATAATCCGCATATGGTCCTGAGGAGTTCAAGGTTACCCACAATGTTCACTTTCAATATACTGATTCAACACCTATACAGCTAACAACTTTGACTTAAAGATGACTCGCAGTGCTCAATAATATCCGCCCACGTGGGTTACACAATCGAGAACCCAAACGCACATTTCACCAACTTTATCGGTAACTGCGGATACGGTCAAATATAATGGGGAATCAAGAAGGTCTCAGATCATGTGCTATTCCCATTGTCACGAGCGACCGGGCTAAACATCTAGCTGATCAAATTAACGCCCGCACTCCATCACCTCATGGAATGACTTGTTACATAAATTTATGACCAAAATTTTCCCACCCTCGAAAATAGCTCAATTGTTACAAGAAATTAATACATTTAGACAATTTGCAGGGGAGAACCTAGCTAAGGCTTGGGAGAGATTTCATGAGCTATTGAGGAGATGTCCACACAATAGATTAACTAAGTGGATGCAGGTGCATACGTTCTACAACAGTTTGAGCGCCTCAGCTAGGACAATCATTGATGCTTCCGCGGGCGATGCTCTGATGAAGAAAACCACAGATCAAGCCTACGAGATTTTGGAGGATACAACTACCAACACTAATCATGGGCCTAGAGATAGATCGACATCGAGGAATCCCTCAGCAAGAGCAGACATAGAGATTCTCAGTAATTTGGTAAATCATGTCAGATAGTTAATCAAACAGCCTGCGTACAACAGGATCAGTAAATGCTATTCACACAGTCCGCGGGAAATTTGTGAATCTTGTGGTGGACAACACAGTACTATGGAGTGTCGCTTAGCGTATGATAGTAGAGCAAGCCCAATATGAATCAATGTGAATCAACTACGTAGCATGGGCAATGCATATTAGAACGTATACCGAATCAGTCGAATGCAGGTCGTGGATGGAGAGATAACCAAGGTAATCGCAACAACTGCACTATGGTCGAGGAATAGCCTAACAACATGCCACCACCCCGAGTGAATGAACCAACCCCTAAGAAGAAAGTAGACTTAGAGTAAGCACTTGCATAGATGCTCACCTTGCACACCGCCTTTATGAATGAGGCAAAGGCAAATTTGCAAAGGCATACCACCTAATTCAACAATCAGACAGCACAATTGAGAAACTTAGCGATGCAAATGGGCCAAATACACTTGTCGCTAAGAGGCAAATGGGAGCATTTTTATTGAGTAATTATGAGGTGAACTCCGAGGCGAGAGTGAATTGTAAGCTGGTCACATTGTGGAGGAAGAACTAGCAAAGACTAAGGCAAATTTAATTAGTGATAGGGAGCGGTCACATTGTGGAGTGTGAAAAGAACTGCGCCGAGGCGACCATGTGATAGGGAGTGGGGTGAAGAAGTAATCATTCTTGAATGCGACGGTAGTAAAAACCTCATCAAAAAAGATTGAGAAAGATAAACAAATTTCAAAATTGACTAAACATGGCGCACCTACTAGCGATCGTATCCTCGTACAAAGGCAGTGGATGTGATTCAATTTAGAGATTCGAGAAACTCCACATAAACATTCCTTTTGTAGATGCACTGAGTGATGCCCAGCTATGTGTGAAATTCATGAAAGAATCTGTTGATAAGAGAGCTATGGTTTGAGCAGATGTGAGAGCTCTGGAGTGTGAGTGTGCAATGGCACCACAAAGTGAAAGAGAACTTTGAGTGGTTTTCACTGTCTATCACACAGATTGAAGTACTACTGTGAGGCTTCTTGTGTGATCTGGGTGATATTCTAACCTCAATGCGCTATCATATTGACCAGTTGGGATTGGGTGGCTACTTGACCACGCAGGGGGGGTGATTGAAGATGTTCTGGTCAAAATGGACAAGTTCATATTCCAGCGGGAGGATATTGATTTGACATCAGATGAGAAAGATAAAGCTATCTCCAGGTGGGCGTATTTCTGGCAGCCCAATGAGGCGCTGGTCAGGTGTATGTGAAAGGAGAGTGAAGTGAAGAGTACAGATGATGAGGTCACCTTCAGTATTCAAATCCATGAGACAGCACTTGACAAGAAGCGTCATGATTTTTAGTGTAGGCCCATTGAGGGCTCTGAGTGTACAAAACGCCAGTGGTATATTGACCCTTTGGGAGGCTAGCCTTGTGAGTGATTAAGAGAACTTTGTGTGAAGAGGTTGTAAGTCGAACAGGAGAGAGGCTGAGTATGGCTGGATGGTGGATTGAAATTTGTGGGAAGGGGAAATCTCATGAACTCAGGTGGAAGCTGCTGAACACACCTCTTCTAAACAACACCCAATGTAGGCAAAGCCGTACCTTTCCATTTAAAGATAACTTATCTTGTGGAGGCACGCACCTACCAGTTAATTATTTCAAACGTCTCTAATAGCATCGAAGAAGATAGCTATTGAGGTGTAAGACCATAAGGATGCAGATTGGTTGGTCTCTAGCCGACAAAGGGGATCAAAGCGCTTTATGTGCATGCATCGAATTCTGTGAAGATGATGTGGTTGTGGTGTAATCTGAAAGGAGGCCCGAGATCATTGTGAAAGAGGTTGTCATGAGGAAAGTTAAAGTGGCTAGAATCAGAGGATTATATATATCTATATCTCATGTTGCAGGTGAAGTCGATCATAGGTAACTTGTGCTAGAAAGGAGGAGGACAACGTGATCATGACGCCCATTTCCAGCATCTGTGTTGCATTCACCATGATCCTGGGGGATGGAGGATTTGTGTTGACTCATGAAACTAAATCTGACTACTCGAAAAGACAAGTGGTCTGTTGAACTAGCGGGACATAGTCTATCTTATTTGCCGGATGGATATTCCAAGTACAATCATATCGCCATAGCCCTTGAAGACCAGGAGAAGACAACATTCACATGCCCGTATGAGTACGCGTTTGCGTTAGAGCGATACCATTTAAAGTATGTCTTCCTGACATTTAAAAGTTGTATGATGGCCATGTTACCGAGACATGTTGAAAAGATGAGTGAGGGTATTCTTGACTTTTAGTTTGGGAGTTCAACGATGGGTGTCTAAAGCGCAAAGGCGGTGCTTTGTGGTGTGATCTATTAATCAATGTGAATTGGGAAAAATTTACTTTATAGTAAAATAAGGGCATCTGATGCTTGGCACGGATTTTGGCAAGAGGAATAGGGTTGAATGGGAGGCTAAATTGGTAATAGAAAGTACTCCACCATCCTTGATGAAGGGCAGCAAGAGTTTTCTAGGACAGAGGGGTTCTACGGCGGTTCATTAAATATTTCTCTTAGATTGCAAAACCATTATCCAGTCTGCTAGCTCATGAGACACCATTTGTTTTGCGCAGACAATGCCACCACCAAGCCTTTTCAGCTCCCAGAAGAAGAATAGAGTGTGGTATCATTTCATAGGTGTAGCACCGAGGCCAGGGACCTCCGTTCGAGGCTAATGTCTGACAGTGATTATCGACCAAATGGACGATCTTTGATGAAAAAGGAAAGGATATTTTAGGTCATCCGCTGTAACTTTGAACCTTGAATGATGCTCGACTGAATTGTACCCACCATGAAAAAGAGCTATTGGCCATTGTTTGTGCCTTGATAAAAATTTGAACCACTGCTGATTGGCAATGGGTGATGTTTTTGCTTGACCACTCAAATCATTAAATTACCTAATGAAAAATATGCAAAACATTTTGAGACTAATGCGATGGAGTATCTGTTGAAGGATTCCAACTTGGGAATAAAAAGATAAGAAGGAACATAGAACTTAGTCACGGACCATTTGTCAAGATTAAAGGGGCTGAGAGACAAAGTGCAAATTAACAATAATTTCCCGGATATGACGGCTCTTGGCAGTGAAGACATTCACGGGTTTATGGTTTTCATAAGCTATGGAAGACTACCCAGTGGCCAAAGTGATTCCTTAATTTAGCTACTGATAGAGAAAAAGAGGTGCTTTACACAGTTGAAGCTGTTACTCTCCCAGGAGAAGCCTATCTTATACAAACATTCTTGTGCCGAATCAAAAGTGATAAGGAGATGCATCTGGGAAGAAATGATGAGTATTTATGAGTCATTGCCATACTTACCATGGGGCATTTTAAGTCGAGAGAACAGCTGACAGGTACTCGGTCGGTTTCTATTGACCTACCTTATTCAAGGATGCTCATCATTTTGTAGCTAGTTGTAATAAGTGCCAAAGGATGGGCAACATCTCCAAACGAGATAAATCCCCCATGAACCCAATTCTGGAAGTTGAGTTGTTTGACTTATGGGGAATATGACTTCATAAATTTTCCCTGCAAATTCAGTCACATGTATATCCTCTTGTTTTGCCATAGACTAAATCACCAGCTCGGTGAAGCAATATCAAATACAATGACAGAAGTGTGGGCGATGGGGACACTGACCACATTCACAGTTGGTACTCACAGGCATGAATCATGGATGAGACACTGTTTCTTACATCAGCTAGTTGAAGTAAAGATCTGAAGAAATATGAACATCATGGAAACCACTCGTATCTTCCGGGGCAAATGGACTGCGGCCAGATCTCAGTATGTGAGATCTCCAGACCAATACACGGATCAATAAACCTCAAGGAAAAGAACGGGGAAGTGAAGAAGATCAGTTGTTGTGTTACTTTGTCAGGTGCGTCTTACCAGACCTCATTGTGGTTGTATGCATTTAAATGATTCATAGAAGCTGTACCACTGGGTAAAATTGACATGTATGACATATTACCGGAAAGGCCCAGTGGTGGAAGAATTATGGACATCGATGTGGAAGGAAGAACGAATAACATTCAATGGAGTAGTGGGATGGGACATGTAACTCTTAATCACTCTGTGATCTATCAGAAAAAAATGTCTTTATGAGAGACCATTATAATACAGGAGGAAGTTGCATGAAGGTGGTGATCTGTTGAAAAACTCGGCATAACGACGTTCCACTATTTATTGATGGATCAGTAGTTAGTTCGCGACAATTAACCAATCATTCCACCGTATTGATTGATCTTCCCATCTGGAGGGTTGAACTGCATAAAGTCCAGCTCAAACCATGGAAGGTAACTCAGTGTAGAAGCGGGACGACCTCTGGTGAAGTCGCGTATCGAAGATGATCGATCGTATGAGATTCTGTTATTAACTGGACTCAGGATTCTGCGTTCCGGAATTGTAATAACTCAATTGTCAGCGTTCCAACGCATCAGCGACTTTCTTGAATGATGATATGTGGTTACCATATTTTACATAATTTTTCATATCCCACCACATCCATTTCCCTGACATTGTTTTCTGAAAAATTTCATTTTTGGCATCTAACATAATTATTTTTAATCAGTTGAATCTTTAGATGGAGAATAAAACAGTGCCCATACTTTTTGGTCCATTGCGGGTGAAGTTTGTGCACATATGAGGCGAGTCAGTCTAAGCTAGCCCTTTGGTTGTTGGTAAGGGCTTGGCTTCACCGCTGCGAAGCTAAGACCACACCTTCTGGTCCATAGCAACGAAGCTCGCTTCGCCGCTGCAAGGTTAGGCCTTCGCCGTAGCGAACCATGCTTCGTCGCTGCGTAACATGTCTTCACCATGGCGAGGCAGCTCAGGGCCTTTTTGTGCCGTGGTTCTCATCCCAAGAGGCAAGGCGGCTCTACCCTGATTGCTTTTGCATGTTCTTCTATCTCGGGTGGGGTTTTGACCTCAATTGTTCTTCAATTTTACCGTATAGACTTGGGAATTGAGAGGCAGACCTGTGTGCTCCCAGGCCCCAGAATTGGCCACAGTGTCCAGCGAGTTCCACTCTAACTTGCCGTGGGTTGGCAGCTCCACGGTGTTTGTCAGGGTAGGTGGGTCAACCTTCTACAGAGCACGGGCCATCAGCAGTTCTATCAATTCTTGGGAGGATGGGAGTACCAGGCGCTTTTTCTTGCCGCAGGCTTGAGGGCACGATCGCGAAGGAGCTCTGGGATGGCGTGTGATTAACACCCTACGTCGATGAAGTAGTTCACCTTTCAACATTATTGCTCATGTGGCGAAAGTTTGTATCATTTTTATCTGTTAAAATTAAACCTTCAGCTATATTCTGTTGTTAAAGTGACATGATCATCGCGCCAGCGACAACGGACATCAGTTTGACTGTCGGGCGGTCATTGGCGAGGTTCGATCGAGGCGACTCCGCGGACCACGGCCCCTAATCCACCCTCACGGTCGCGGTACCATCAGATGAAATTAGGGTTCATATTTTTGGACTCAGAGGGCGAATCGCGGCGGCTACCCATTATTTTACCGGGGTGAGATTGGAGCCTGCGGCGAGTTTGATATTTGAAGGCGGCGTGGCCAGTGGAGCGGGCGCAATCTGGCGTGCCGGCGAGAGCCGGTGGGCGGCGACGAAACTTTCCAGTTTCGCTTAGTTCGACGGTACTGACACGACTAAATCATGCACTCCTTTGCCGCGCCGGCGCCAATGGGGCGAGTCGCGGGAGCATCGGGTTGCTAGCCGAGGACGTATGCTCCATCAGGAGAGATGGCGTGATGGTAGCGAGACCGGATCATGACTTGCTCGGCTCAAATCATTCACAAATCTGCCACCAGCCGCCGTGGTGATATATTTTTTTCTTCTATGGCGTGTTCTTTACCTTTATGCTTTCTTTTCTTTCTACCGAACCAGGGACTAGCGTACCCAGTTCTGGGGTGTGGGCGTATGGGGTTTGACTTAGTTTTAAGTATTGTGACCTTCTGTGAACTGATTTGTTTATAATTATTATCTTGACTTGTTTTTATCTGGATTTGCTATTCTTGCATGATTAGGTCCATATTTTTATATTATTATCTTTTCTATTTTTGCATGCTTTAGCCTAATTTTTCTTTTTAGGTGTGTGTTAGGTTGTCTCCATTACTCACCATCTCCATGATAGTGTGAAAGTATCTTGTCTTAATTTTGAGCATGATGGCAACAAAAAGGGAGTTGTATTAAACAACCCATGTTCCAAATGGAGTGGGACAAAGTTGTTTGACAATTGGGATTGCGTTGTGTAAAAATCGGGAACTAACCATTTATGGTCACGCTTTTTAGATCTGAGACTCGATTCTAGTAGGCTATCTTGCACACACATGTGATCTTCGGGGGCATGCGACTGCAGTTTCTATAAAGTGCTGACATAGGAGTAAACACCTATAGTGATTGGACACCTTAGAAAAAGAGGATCGCCTTTGACCACTAATAAAAATAAATAAATGAAACAAAACAATAGGGATCATCCAGTCGGAATCCGAGAGGCACGGTCGAGGGCACAGAAAGCTAATGCCTTGAGCCAGCGGCGAAACTGTGACTTTCTTTGTCCTTCCATGGGACGGAGGATGGATAGTCTACGATCAGGACCCTCGATGTTTGAGTGTTCGGGGTTAAGGATTACAGGGGCCCCGGTATCGATGCAACGACTTATGAGAGTCTCAAGTGGATCTCATTATGGAACCCACCTAAAACCTCTCGGTGCTAGTACTCTTCGATTTGTCTTAAAAGTAAATCCCCTTAGTAACTGAAATGAATAAATTGGTGTGTTCTCTGTGCTTAGGTGTTAAGCTGCCTCCCAGAAATGAGCGGGTTTGATTGAGTTTGGAGATGCCATAGTAAAACTATCATAGGAGATCACACCTTAACCGCCTTGAACTCCAGCCCACAAAGATTATTGGCATTAAAAGCCTGAGGTGACCTACTTGATCTGATGAGGATATGTGAGTTCTTGAAAGTTAATAGTAAGACCGAGTCCACGAATCTTAAAGCGGTTAATATGGACTCCTTCTTGTTGTTGTCATGTGTGGTAACTTAGCCCATATAGTCATATAGTTTCCATATTCTGTATTCCACTGGTGGAATCTATTACATGGCAGGGACAAGGAAAAAGTAAGTTTAGAGGGTGTTTATCGAGATTGATCAATAGAATTTGGTTCAATTCTATGAGTCATTCTTCCATACTCAAAAATGCATGATTCATGATCTTTTCATCAGTATTCTGTTAATCCTCGTATTATATTTATTCTATAGAGAATATATGGCGTGTTGGAATAAAAGGCGACAAAGGCAGCTTATATGAAGCAGAAGCAGCGAAAAGCGACATCATAAAGGATTCTGAGTTATGCATTTTGCAAATATCCCTTCACACCGGTGAAACGAAAACTGAAATCGAGGCCTCGGGTTATCATACGCAAGCGGGTTCCTTTCACATTATGGGAACTCGAAAAAAAAAACCCTAACACTACGGGCCGTGATGGGCCAGCTTCTTGAGGTATAAAGGGGGTATTTGCGAAGCATAAGGGAAGAGCGAGAAGAAAAATAAAAGGAGGGGGAAGAATCGAGAGTCGAATTCGAGGAAAGATCGCAAAGACGGAGTTTTCTGTAGTTCTTCCTTCAACCTACTTCATGATTCAAATTCTTTAGTACCGTGGTGAAAATATGGTGAACTAATTCTTTCTCTAGGGTTTTACTGACCACGGCTCACCGGTTGATGGATTGATTTTCGTTTGGGCTTATCGATTATTAATATAGTTCATCATGTTTGCAACAGTGCAGGTTTAATTACATGTTATTGTTTGGCCGCCGTGACATGCTTATTTGGGAGTTTGAGATAGAGAGAAATTATAATTTCGGGGGACATGGTTAAACAACACTTGGGTGATCTGGGAAGAGCCAGAATGTTTGTGCAAATGTGTATAGGTTTACACATTGGCGTTTGGTCGAGGGTTGAAGCCGGAGATGCGGTACACGTGGCGATATAGGCAAATATATATCGAGAGAAGAGGAGAATATCTTGTAGGAAGATCAGCCTGACATAACTTCATTATGAATACTTATTAAGCCCTTAATTGAATTGACGCATCTATTAAGAGTGGTAGAGCGGTAAAACCCTAGGTTTCTTATCATCGATGCAATTAACACACATTCTAAGTTTTTGTTAATTATAATAATCTAGTCTGTAATTCACTCCACAGGATTAGATCAAATATTTTTTTTTTGATCACTAAATCAATGAGTCTCAACACACTTCTCTTGGCAGGAGCGACATGACTAACAACCACTACATTCGTCTTTTCGACACGTGATGCGCTACGCTGGGGTTCGTTTGCCCAGTTTTTGCACGCCACCATTGGCCCATCAATGTCACCGATAGGCCACTTTAAATCCCATGTTGATCGTCTAATAGTAATCCAAGTGCGGCAAAAGCATATAACTAATATTACCAGATGGCGAGTTGTATCATGCCCATCATGATATTTAGATGCAGCGAAAACTATGGCGCCATGACATAGTCATCCATCTTAAGGAGCTATTTGATAGCATGCGAGATCACAGAAAGGTTGAATCTCGGCTTCTCTTAATGCAAAAAATGTAAAGTGGGGACATCTCAAGTAAAACATACTAAAATGATACTGTTCTGCCATAGATATCAGTCTGGTGGATTTTGTAATAGACCATGAATTAAGCGTATAGACTTGATTATATCTGCGATTGTTTTGCCGCGGTTGTCCTTAATTATCAGATCTGAAAACGAAGCCTCATTCCCGAACTAATCAATCTAATCAAGATAGTTGAGCCAATAAGGGAGGCTAAAACTATGGTGCCACTTTAAAATACCTAAATTTCTATAATAATTTTATTATATATATTCCGGAGGTATAAAATTAATAATCGAAACTTATTTTTCCGGGAAAAATGATAAATTTTGAAATGTGAAATGAATGTGAAACATAGTTAAATGTTATATGCACTGCAGACGAAGTGGGTGGCTTTGAAGAAATTTGCAGATGTCGAGGTAAACCTAAAATCCATCAGGTTTGCTCATGGTTGATTCCGGAGTGTGTCTAAGATGTTGTGGGAATTGATTCCCATGGTTTTTTGGAGTATTTGAGGATTTTTGGAGAAAAATACCTTAAAGAGCAGAGAAAATCTGAAGCAAACCGCAGACTCTCTGGCGCGTAATACCACGCATACCCGCAACAGCTCAGGATACCCTCATCGCGCGACGGGGTGCCAAAAGGTACCTCGGGCACCTTTGGCGTAATATGGCTTCACGCCCTGTAGGAACTACGCCACAGTGTATGATGCTTATGGCATGCTCCTATATCCACAGTCAAAAAAAATTTCAGATTTTGTTTCCAAACATCTCGTGTTAGTACAGATAGTTTAAGGACTACTAATAAATGATTAATGGGGGTTAAATTGGGAATGAAACAAGAAAACGTATATTACATAAGCCTCATTGAAGCGATATTCATTAAAGTTGTGAATGTGCTGTTCCCCACTAATGTGATGTGTGTGATTTGCTGCAAGAGTGTGCAGGGATCACCTAACCTAGGGCGAGATTGAAACGAAGACAAAAGAAAGAATAGAGTGTTTTCTTCTCCCCATTCTCAGTTTTAGATTAAAATGTTTGTTCTAAATGTATAAGAAAAGCATATTGATTTGTTTTAATTAGTTTAAACGTGAAATTGAAATGTTTGCATATAAATTGCATGATATTGAAAATATTGTTTATAATGTACATATCTTATCTTTTCTATAAGGATTTGAACTCCCTTCTGTAAAATGTTAATAATTATTCGCATTAAGGATATATTGGTATACCAATAAGGGTCAGTGGCGGTACTTGAACAACGTATTGATGTGTCACTCAATCAGCGACCCTAGTGGGACGGTAGTGAGTGCAAATTGATTTTTAATAACCGAGTCGGCTGACCCGGGTAGACGAGAGCGTATTTATAAAACAAATGTTTTTATCTGCCAGGCACATGGCCTAGCGGGTTACTTAGTGATTAGATATCTTGTATCTCTAGAAAATATGATTAAATTCATTAAGGGCATAAGCGAATTGACATTGAATTGTTAACATATTGGTGTTGCTATGATTGTAAATTGAAATGAAAAAAGCATGGTGAAATGTATAATTTGGATTATCTAAATGATTTACTAAGATATAAGAAAGCATATGTTGGGATGGTCGATGAAGACACGTGTAATAATTGTATATATGAAATAAATATATGTATTGCATTGACAGTGGTGTAATGCCAGATCTGAGAGGGGTGTATGGTATGTGTAGCTAATAGGGTTGCATATGTGCACAGAGACTTCCTTAATTATTTAGTGCCATAATAAATTTTTTAAATTGTTTTTAAGGGTGAAGAGAGTATAAAGTTTTCAAAAATTTGTGGCACTTTGCAGTGGGAAAGTGGAAGGTGGAGGAGTACAATTACATGTTCAACCATTGATATCATCTATATCTCATTACACCGCCAAGTTCGGGAAGCCTAGAAAATTCTCTAGATCTCGGATGATGAAGCGGATGTATTTGTTAAATTCTTCTACGCATGAAAAATGCAACCAGAAAAATATATCGTTGAATCCCCAAAGGCGATCGAATATTTTCACAATTTACAGTGTCATGATGTATTAAACTGAGGCCAGAGATTTTTAAATCAAATAAAAAAATGAATTAAGTTAAAGTTCACAATTTAGTATTTAGACTAAAAGAAATAAAATTTTTGAGGAAAAAGCGGTTAAATGAACAATATAGTCATATATCTAAATAATAATAATAATAATAATAATAATAATAAGGACAAATCAAAAATGGGGAAGCGGATGAGTGAATGGGAGGCGTGGGAGAGAGGAAGAATTATTTTAATTTTTCTTCTGCTTAGCTTCTTTCTCAGTTCTGGAAATCAGGCCAGTAGATCTTAGTTGGACCGAGAGGGTAAGGATGGACTCTGCATTGATAAGAGTTACGCGTGGGTACATATCATATCTCTTAGCATTTTATGACTTGAGGGGGTGTAGGAAATTTTTCCTACTTGTGTTATTTAGACCTAAAGACTATGTAATGGCTTGCTGGGATTTCTTAGAGAAGTGTGAAGCCTAATTTAAGTAAAAATTTTTTAATTGAGTTTAGAAATTTTAGATTTTTAGAATATTTCGGACGGTCATTTGAATTACAGGGTATTTTAGATTCGGGTTGAAATTTCGGGATTATATTGGACATGTCGGATCATGAATTTTAGAAATGTTTAGTGTTTTAGACTCTATGGAAAGCCCTTGGTATAGATAAACCATATGCCCCTATCGACCTTTGTAGTGCTTGCATATTTGAAAAATTTAATTGCCCTTTTGAGTATTGCAAATTAACGTTTATCTTGGCCTGTGTTGATCTATATCTGAATAACATGAGATGCGTTTAAAAAATTGATAAAGCGGATAGTTTTGATGGGGCATTTGATCAGCACCTCAGCCTATTATCGATGTCCTTATCAGATGGGACTAACATACGTAAAGTTTTGTTAGAATCGAAATTAGTTCGATGGTCTCTTTAAGCCTTTTGTATGTTTTTATAATTTAAAAGCGTTGAATTGAGGCATTTATTAATTTGTATGAATTATGTGAAATGATTGGAGCATCGGCGATAATCTAGTGTAATGAGGTGAAAGAAGTGGTTGAGAAAGGTAAGTACTCCCAGTAGTTTTAAGCGTATTTAAATTACAAGTTTGTAAAGTGCTTTGAAAATAAAATGTAATTAACAAAGCGCATTTTTACCTCCCTTGTTATACTGAAGAAAATAAAATTTGATTGGTACCTAGAAAGCAGTTGGCTGATTGCTTAAAACCCTAGATGTACTGACTGGTCTGATCATGTACGCATCACCAGTTGTGCATGGCGGGGTTATGGGACATTATGACTAACTATATTGCTGATCGGCGGTGGGGTTAGATATAATTATATTTATATAGTGAGTCACCTGCACATTGGTATATGAATGTACATTGTGTGACATATACCATTTATAGTGATAAGTGTTGTAGTCCTGAGGTTCCATCGCGGGCATTTTGGTTCCAAGGTTCCATTATGCTTATAGAGATCCTGCCATGTTCACCGTACCATATTAGACGGGTAGTGTTCGAGGTTCCTCTGTCCCAGTTGTTGGCATCCGTCTAGAGTATTTCATAAATGGTGGTTGGTGCGGTTCACCGGTATAGCACTTCGGATATTAACGCCTTTGGCCGGTTTTCGCGGCCCGGTAGTTTTCGAGAAATGGTTTCGCGGCAAAGCTTCGGTTTTATCATAACGATTTTACAACCATTTATGTCACGAATTTTCATATTGGGAGAATTTATCTGTGGTGACAACATTTAGAACCTTAGTGTGGTAGTTTGTCCCGCAGTTTTCTATTTTTAAATAGTTTTCGTGCAGTGCGAAGTCGAAAAGACCTTCCGGATCTCAGTCACTGGCGTTGTGTTGTATTTATATATAAGATAAGGTGTAAGTAAAAGCGTAATAAAAGTTAAATACTGACATTTTGTATATGTAAAATATCTTTATTAAAATATGCATGCATGGTTTTTGAAAAACAAGTTGCGATGAATTTATGTTGGATTGATTCTTATCTTATATTTTGATGAGAATTTAGGGTCCTTTATCAGTTTTATATGTTGGATTTTTGGAAAATATTGGGGTCATAACACTTTTCTTATCTGGTGAATTTAAATATTTGAGCTTATGACAGTCGCAGTAGATTATCTTGATTTTCGTTAAATCTAAAGGTGGATTTTGATAGAAAAGTGAAAATTTTACCACATAACCCAGTTCAGAAGAGTAGTTTGTGGTTTTTTAGGCAGCTTCATGTGTGCTTTTGTGAGTCGGCCGAGGAAGCTTGGCTGGGAGGTCATGTATGGGAGTTCTGCCGTGATTCTGTCAATAGAGAAAAGAGTCTGTCAGCGAGTTCTGATATCTTTGTGAGCTTCAGTTTAGAAATATTGCTGTTTTGTATCGTTTTTATGGTATTTCCTATAGAATTGTTTTTATAATGATTTTCCTATTGCAGCCTTCTATTACATTTTCAAATCATGTATCAAATATTGTAAGTATATGACAAATCTTTAACCTTGAAATTCTGACATTAGCATATAAATGAAATTGTGAAGTGCGACTGGGACTTCATACCAGGACTGCAAGAAATGAGCACACCCGAATGGGAAGATGCCTCAGTGAATGACCCCAGGTAGAACCATCGAGTGCACCGATGGTACATGTGATCATGGATTAAGTTATATAGATTCTGACTACGTGGGCCAGGAGACCTGGAAGAGTAGAGGGCATGATGGGGCAGCTACAAAACTGGGGGCCTAAAACTTATGATGGTGCGTGACCTAGGCGACGTATGGTTGAAACGGGTTAATGAAATTTATCGATGATGAAATTGTTGGATGAGCGAGAAAGTCACTCTTTTGAGGGTTCTTGATGGCAGCGGTAAAGGTGCGGTGGGAGGCCCATTAGAGGCGCCTACACTATAGTCGCTTGGGGCCTTTATTAAGGCGTGATCGCCATACATATTTTGCGTCACCGATTATCGGGATGAAATAATAAAATTCTTCGGAGGTTAGAGTAGCGATCTGACCACAGCTGCAGAATATAGACAAGGTTTGAGCAGAGTGGTGCCCCTGTAATCTGGGAAAATGAGGAACATAAGTGTAAGCCGATTCACTAGCCAGCAGACTTGGAATTAAGTTCATCCCAGCATGGGCATCTCAAACTTTTGGAAGTGGTTGAGTGCACTAAGGTAGAAGGCAATTTAGTTCTAACTCGAGGCGGCCAAGCGATGGGGAATTGCTCGAAACTTAACAGTGTTTGTCAGTCTAGTAGAAAAAGGAAGAAATGGACGAAGCGGTAGAGGCTCGGGCGGGCAACATCTGTAGCGGAATAATCGTCGCCGGCATCGGGAGACGGTGGTCGGTCCGGTCATCGCACCGTGCGCCTATGTCGAGAGGAGGCATCGGTACGGGATCGCAACATGATGTTTCGTCTGGCGGTAGGAAGGTCCTTTATTGAGGCTGTCCCGGCGTGGCGCAGACCTACGAGGGCAGAATCGGGAGAGCATCTACCCCGAACATGCGCGGTCAGTCGGTAGTAAAGTTGGTTGAAGGCGGTCGCGGGCGGGCGATACCTCGATTAGCGGAGTCAAAGTGGGACTACGTTCTCAGGCTCAGGTATTCTGATCACACATGGAAGGCAAATGCATCTGAACGTGATTCGGTATTATTTAGGTTTCTGATCATGATGCATATGTATGCATTGGTAATTTCAGGAGCCCTCATTCATTTGTTAGGTACCATTCCATGACGGGCACCAAATAGAGTCCAACCTATAGATGGTCGTATGTAATTGATTTAAGGTACCCAATAAGGAGACCACAATGATATCCTAAAGGATAGTTCAGGGTAGCGATTGGTGATCGAATAGTTTTCCACGCTATACGCCAGTGATGTTAAGGTATCCATGGTTGATATAGTCATGGTAATGGGTAGTTGCATCAGGTATAGAGCCACTATAGATTTCTAAAGAAAAAGTAAGATTGGTTCGGCTAGAAGACCTAATTGTGATATTTTGGGAGATCGAGGAAGAGATCGCCTAGTCTCATTAATGGCGCTTTGGAAAATGCTTGAGAGAGGTTTAAGGTTATTGGCGTTGGTGAATGGGAGACAAGGGGGACAGTGGAGAAGGCCTCCCCATAGTCAGCCAGCGATGTCTTTCCGGATGATCCTCAGTTTTCCCAGAATAGAAGCGGTGGTTTATATTATGACGTTCCAGGGACCGAGGAGTCGATATCCATTATCGTATAAGATGGTTTGATGGAAGAAAGAGTGAAGGCGCAATTGGGGAGGTGCGTGTGAGAACTTCATCATTCAGTTCTCAAGACAGGGAGCTCGATTCTCTTGGCGAGAAGAAAGATGGAGGTCTGGTTATGTATGGAGCTAGATAAGTGAATGAGCAACAATATGCAGCATGGTATCCTCTTCCCTCCCATATGGTGAGCTATTTGGCCCATTCATGGATCTCGGGCACGCTACCAAGTTATGACCTAGGTCGGGCTATATTAGTTAGGAATTGGGGAGGAATGATGTTTCTGTTTGCTGAGCTGAGATCAAACCAGGCTGCGGTTCCTAGTGATGCCATTCGGTTGACTAATCGCCTATTTAAATTCATGGATTGATCATTGTGTTGTTGAGTCGTATTGAACTATGTCAAGTTGGTATTCATTAATGACATTCTGATGTGCTCAGGCGTTGGGAGGAACATCACAGGGTATCTCGTGGCACGTGTTAAATTCTCTTGAGAGCGTGAGTTCTCACAGGATTGTGATGCAGTTTGATTGGATAAAAGTAGCCTTTCTTGGGTCATGTCATTTAAAGGAGAGTGCCCAGTGTGGATGTAGAAGATGGCTATAGTGAATTGGGCAGCCACGTGGCGTTGTTTGGTGTGTTCACCGCCTTCGGTGTCTGAGTGGCGAATTTGTAGTTGCCCGAGGCGCCTCGATGATGAATCTAATAACAGATAAAAGTGAGTGATTGAATACCGCCAGGTTAGGTGGCGGCGGATTGTGACAACTCTAAGTGTAGCACTCCCAGTTGAAAGGACATTTGTATGGTTTCTGGTGGGTGCACCTCCAGTTAAGGATTGGATGTTTTGATGTGAATTGGTAAAGTGATGATAAACTTGCATGTATGATGATTCAAACCCTGCAATGAGTAAGCGCTAAGACCCATGGATTAGAACCATGGCGGGTGGTTTTCATCAGACATTATCTATGCGATTGTTCCTATCGGATATTCTTGATCATGCAGAGCCTCAATTATATCTTCACTAAAAGAGCAACAGGCAGCGCCGGTGGTTGAGGTGGTGATTATGTTGCGATACATTATCATCAAGAGCCATGCGGTGATTCGATACTTTTCATTTGAATCTGATTCTCTGTGTATATCTGAGTGGTATATCTCCATTGTTGATCGTTGAAACTGGGACCAGTTCGATAGTATCCGGGATGTGTGTGTCATTTATATTCTCTGGTGATGGGATCGGAAGGAAGATTGAAAAGTTTGAAGATGATTAAGTTAGGAAATGAAGTGGTGGTAGGAAACCGAGTTCCAAATCAAATGAATGTATCGTTAAGAAATTAGATATTACGAAATGATGAACTAAGGAAATGTGAAGAAACAACTCTTGACTTATGCCAGCCACCACTGACGCCTGAGATGTATCATACTGCGAGAACATTATTGGTGGAAGAAGACATGAAGAGGAAATTAGTTTGTTGTCGGTGCTGCTGTGACAGGTGACCACGGCCACTAAACCAGGAAAGAGATACGGCTTTGATTCTCTGCTAGGTGGGATAAGTCTCGTAGTTTGTGTAATTCTACCCGATGGGCATGTTCTTGATAATAGTGATGAGTGCAAATGCTTCTCAGTGTGTTCAATTCCAGATGGTCTGTGGTCTGGAGGATAATTAGATTATGGTGTTCTATGCTCGATAGTCTCAGGCCAGGATAGCCCAGATTCACATCCGGATTTTTAGTCCGGTTATAGGATGCCATGGGGACTCGATTGCAACTTTAGCATAACTTTCCATCCTCAGGCCCAGTGGTGGTGTGGAGAGAAACATTCAAATGCTGAAGGATATACTCGAAACATATCGTGATAAGTTTACGGAAGCTGGGGATCATATTTATCTTTGATGGGTTAAACACAGCGGAATATCAATCCGACGCGCCGGGCAAGCCATTTGAGCGCGTGCGTGGAAGTGTCGTACTCCGGGTATCTTGCGGGTGAAGTGGGAGAGAGTGATGGTGTGTAAAGATATACGAGATTACCTTGGTCAGAATCGGTCGACCGAGATGGCTTCAGATAACGGGGCAGACAGAGAAAAGTTATGCGGACAAAGCGCCCGTAAGGGATCCTCGTTTACAGGTGAAGCAGCCAGGGTCTTCTCCAGTTTCCCATGGAAGGTGTCCTCAGACTGGAAGGCGCGGAAAGATGAAGCCAAGGTCATAAGGTAATATGAAGGTGTGCAGGTGATGAACCATAGATGACCTTCCTCAAAGAGTTGTCTGGGTTCATGTGTTATACCTTCATACTCATGAGAAGTCTGTTCTACGAATCCACCGTATACTGGAGGAGATGGCCATTCATTGTAAGACCAGTTGACCATAAGGAGCCGACCAATGCGGATGGTAGATCACGGAGGCGAGATTTTGAGATGGGTCGTTCCATGCACGTGATTTCTGAGGGGAATCATGGGATTAAGGAAGCTACGTGGGAGTCAAGGCTGGAGATCACGTGGTGATATCTGGGTTGTTTGGATTAAGTGCCTCTTTATGTTGGTTTGTTGTTTGAGGAGCATGAAATGTTAAGGAGGAGGTTGTAGCCCATCCAGGAGATTATCGCTATGTAACATGAGATGCATCTGTGCAGAGCACCATATTAAATCTGTTGTTATAATAAATTTTTGAAAATTGTTTTTAAGGTTGAAGTAGCGTTTTCAAAGAATTGTATTTTGCAGATAAGGAAAGTAAGGGGGTGGAAATTACAAATTATGGAATTCCCTAAAGGATAATAATAAATTAAATTGCCATAATGGTTCAAGGAAGCCTTGAATATTCTCTGAATCTGGGATGACCGAGAAGCGATTTGTATTATTAAGTGCGTCTCGGAGAAAATCTAATTATTCGAGAAAAATTCGTTGAATTATGAGACAATCATAATATTTTTCGAATTTCTGGGTGATAAATCGTGAGTGGCTAAGCAAGATTTTACGAAAATCTTGGAAGTCGAAAATGACTGTGATTAAGTTCATTTAAAAATAAGTGAAGCGCGAAAAATAAAATTTTTGAAGTGAAAATGGACCGAATATGAGACAATATAAGTCATATATCTAAATAATAATAATAATAATAATAATAATATGTAATAATAATAAAGGATAAAAATCAAAAGGGAAAGCAGATGGGACGGACAGGCGTGGAGAGAAGAATTCTTTTTGATTTTTACTTCTCTTCGCCTTTCGGATTTATGGAAATTGGGTAGTAGATTTTAAATGGATCAGAAGCAAGGGATGGACTCTGCGTGAAACTCTTGGCGTGAGTACCAATATCTTACTTTTCAGCTTGTGAGGTAGAGGTATTTTCCTACTTGTGTTATATGTGACTAAAGGCTATACATAATGGCAGGTACCTCTTAAAAATGTGAGAAGCGGTAAATTCGATCCCAAAATTTTAGAGGCGAGATTTGGGAATTTTGGAGCTGTTAGTCGGGTTATTTGCAGATTATATATTGGACGTGTCGGACGAGAATCTTCAAGTATTTCGAGTGTTTTTAGACTCTTAAGCTTGCCAGTCTAGAATGCGGCTATATGCATCGATGTTGAATTGCTTAAATAATTTTGAAAAAATTTAATTGTAGCAAGTGTACAGAGTAGCAAGTTGTGCTGACATGTGTGGTCTAGCCATCTCGAATAGCATGGGGTCGTTTTAAAAAAATTCATGGATAGTTTTGATAGGCGATTCATGTGGGGGCATTTGGTCAATTCCACCTCATAATATTGATGTGTCTTATCGAGATCTGGGACTAGCACGTATTAAGTTTTTGTTAGAATCGAAGTTAGTTCGATGAATCTCTTGAAAGCCCTTTGTATGTTTATAGTTCACTTGTTTTTTTAATTTGAGGTATTTTACCCAAGTAATTATATGATTGTGTAAGCTGTTGGAGCATACGACGATAATCTAGCGTGCTTGACAGAGTGAAAGAAATTAGTCGAGAGAAAAGGTGAGTATAAAACAGTTTTCAAAGAAAACGAAAGTCATTTTAAAAATTACAAGTTTTCTAAGGTCTTTGAAAATATAATGTAATTAGTAAAGCATTTTTTTACCTCCACTTGTTATACTCGTGAGAAGAATTTCGATTTCGGTACTTAAGAAATGATTTCAGCTTCGATTTATCAAAACCTAGATAAAGCACAGCTGGTTCGATGTGGATTCTGTATCTCGGGTTATTATCTTGAGGTTATGGGACATTATGACTAACACTATATTACCTAGTCGCTGATTGGGGGTTAAATATAGTATATATATTTTATATAGTGGTCGCCCTACACATTAGGGATCTCTGATGGTGCGGCAGCTAACATAGTACATGGTCGATATGGGGTGTTGGTTAGAGGTTCCATCACCGGGCATTTGGTTGGGGTTCCATTATGTATGAGATCCGCCGTTCACACGGACCATATTCGACGGAGTGAATGTTCAGAGGTTCACACTCTGGATCATGGTCAGAGGCTGTTGGCATCATGTCTAGAGTATTGAAATGGGCCATGAGTGGTTGGTACTTGGTTGACCACAACCTTTGGATATTAACCTACCGGTCATTTAGTTTCTATGGTAAATGGACCGGTTTTATACAATGGTTTTCCTTAGAGAAAAAAACTAAGTTTATCATGTGATTTTCAACCATTTATGTCAGTTCTGTGGAACATCTGAATAATAACATTTAGAACTTATATATGTAATTACTCATAAAGACCCAGTTATTGGCTCATGTAGTTTTTATTTTTAAATATTTTAAGATTAAAGATCTCTTTGAAACGAAGAACCTCGGGATATTGTAGTCATGTTGTGTTATATTTACTCATATAGAAATGGTGTAAAGTAGCGTAATAAAAGTTAAAATGTGACATTTGTATGTAAATATCTTTGGTAAAATATGCATTTGTGGTTTTTGAAGAAAAACAAGTTGCGTCTTATGTTGGATTGATTCTATCTTATTTTTGACTTGACAGAGGTCCTTTATGGTTGTAAGTTGGGTTTTTGGAAAATATTGCAGGGTCATATTATATAGGTGATTCTGTATTTAGAGCTTAACCACTTGGGTGTAGTTTCTTTATCATTTAGTTAAATCTAAAGGTGTAATTTTGATAGAAAAGTGAAAATTTTTATAGCTTGATGTTTTCGAAAAAGTTTCGGTGTAGTTTAACGAAGCAGCTTCATGGTAACTTGTCGGTCGGCGAGCTTGTTTGGGAGGTTCTTGTGGGATTCTTAGAATTCCTGTCAATAGGAAGGGGGTTTATCCTTGATCATCCAAAAATGATTTGTTTATCAAAATTGCGCTGATTTAACAACGAAGCGAAGAATAGGTTGTATAGAACCGCTAAGCATGCAAAAATGCTTAGTATTGATATTTATCAATCGCGATTATCGGATTAAAAGAGGAAGGCGAAAGGCAAGATCGAGGAGCGTCAAGTCATAAAGAAAGAATTGTGGAGTATGCTCCAAACAACATGCATTCACTCCATTTTTTTAACATTGATATTTGTAAAAACAATTTGGTCGAACATCTATTTGTAAATCATTTTGAAAGGAAGCGATATGCCTTTATAGAAATTGTACTTTAGTATAAATGTAATGTTAATGTACTAGAATTGAAATAAACTACTTTATATTTGAAAATGTTTATAGAGTAATGGATGTGGCTAAACGATTGTTTTGTTTTTTATATGTTTTGGTACATGAACCCGGATATAACGGAGACTTGGTTCGGGATCAGCTGTGGACAGAGTGGGAATGGGGTGCTACCCATGGTACTAGTGGACTCTTCTGTTTCTAGAAAGGTTAAGAATAGAAGAAAATGAAAAAGCCTATGAAGCAAAGGGGGAGGTGCCAACCACAGAAGAAAGCCAAGAGACTACCTCAAAAGGTACTTTGCTTCCGTTCTCCATGGGATGGCTGTCGGGAAGATAAGCCTTATGGCATGTCTACCTGATAGTTTTCGACATTTGGGAGTATTTTGTGAGCATAAATTGAGAATTTTATAATTTTAATCTGGCGTAGGTGAGAAGCAGGAATTTGTACCAAGATGAGAGAGAAAGTTGACTGGCAAAGGATGTCTATGAAAGACATAGGAGAAGAAGAGTGTGGGCTAGATTATAATCCAACTACAGTTGATTTGAGCAAGAAGTGGGAGACTAAGTGAAATAAGTGAAACAACAGCAAAAAAAATGGGTTTTGAGGTAAACATATTTCAAGGGAAATCTTTGATTAAAGACCAAAATTTGGTCTCATTTTGGGAGAACAAGCCAGTGAGGCCCGAGAGAAGAAGGGAAGGGAAGAGGGAAGAAGAAGAGGAAGGAGCCAAAAGAAGGTATGTGGATTCTAGTAAGATTTCCATGATTTTGACTTGGTGTGACATGGATCTTGTGTATTTTGGGTTTGGTAGAGTTTTTATGGGTTTCCAAACCCTAGAAGGTTTTAGATTCCAAGAAGTGTCTAACTAGATTTGAATGAAATTGATTGGCACTCTGTAGTTAATATAAGCATGAAATCCTTAATTCCTCTTTGTGTATAAAGATGATGGACTTGTTTGGGTTCTGAATCTTACTGAGGTTGGGACATGAGGGAGGAGAAGGAGGAGACAAACCACCATTACAAGATGAATAAAGTGGTTTTGATGTATGTATTGAGTATTGGGTTGGTTTGGGTGGAACTATATATGGAAAAAGGGAAGAAAAGCGCACACGTGGGCAATTTTAGAAGGCGGGTACCCGATCTGAAACAGGGAGTAGGCTCTGGAGCCACACCATAAGCGTTTTGTTTTTATTTTAACAGCCTTAAGTATTTTGGCCCATAACGGTCATTTATGATCGATTTGAGTGATTCAAGTTGCTAGTTAAGCTTCGACTTCAGGAAGGCAAACATCCTGAAATAGATAACTAAAATTCTGATTCCTGGCCTACAAATTCACTCAAAGTGGGGCTATGTTCAAGCCAATTTCTGGTTATGTTTTTGAACATGAAGTAGTCAGGTTACATTTAGGACATGCTGTAACGAGTGTCGGTGCTCAGATTTGGGTGATTCGGTTCAGAACCCTTATCACCTTAGCTTCAAATGAATATAAAGAACCAGTGTCAAGTATGGAGTTAAGACCCCGGAAAATGAGTAATTGTTGTCCTAGTGATGTAATATCGGTAAATTGACTAGTTTACAGCATACAGAAAATGCCATAACTTTAGTTTTGAATTATCCAATTGGAATGATTCCAATTTCGTAAAATAGATTCATGAGGAGTTAAGAATATCCCATGTTGAGATAATACATTTGAATATGGCCTCTTTTTTCTTCATTCTGTGATGCCATATGTAATGGCAATAGGAAAAATATAGGAAATGCAATATATCAGGCGTATTTCTTGACATGATGATATGAAATATGAAAGCAGGCAAGCGAACACATGAACATGAAAAGAAATATGGCATGAACTGCAGGCATTGATAAGAATGAGTTATGGGTTCGAAAGACTATCGATCAGTATGACTACTGAGACCGAAAATGATAGTGGGCGATTAGTTGATATGGCACTCTGGTAGATGCTCACGACACTCTTGTTACGTAGTAGGGCACGTTACGTTTAGTACTTGACACTCTGATTAGTGTTCTGTCACACCCAGAATCCCGGTCCGAGCCCAGGTGGGGATCCGTCGAGTTCGAGACGAGAGATCTTGGGACTCTTTACCTGATATTTTTTTTTTTTAAACCAAGCGCTTTGTGGGTATGGCCCATCTTATAACGAATCAAGTGTATATACAAATCAAAGAACTGCCAGATGGTGTCCATCAAAATCTAGACACCTATAGCGGGTCCCATTTACAAATCTGAAACTATACTTTTACGTTTACAAGTAGACCTGAAACCATGTATGAGCCACCCCAGAAGTGTGTTGGCCCAGCTGTATCTGGAGTGGGCTGCGGCGTCTTCTCCTGTACCTACGCCGGATTAAAACAGTTGCTAAGCTTTGCGCTTAATTAGGAAACATATCTTATAACTTATACAGGATACGTGCGTATACACGATGATAGCCAAAGTCATGCGGATATCAAGAATTTCATACGATTACATTATCATGGACTTGCTCCTGAAGTACTTAAGCTTCATAACGGGCTTATGTTTGTTAGGACTAGCAGGAGTTCTGGAGAACTGATATGCTATCTGAGACCTAACATAACGGACTTATTTTCGATTGGACTCCTGGTAAAATTACAGAACTTCTTTGTATGTACCATATCTCTGAGTTTGCTGTTCTAGGTACCGCATTGGGTATCACAGAAATTCTGAACGTGTCTTGCTCTGGGAACTTATTCTTATACGAGGAATGCTTGTAAATTTTCAAAACTATCTTGTACTTAGTATCTTATATACTTGTACTCTGAGTATGCTCTGGTCTTCTGCAGACTTATCTTGTGTTCGGAGCACATGTGGTTTCAGATCTTATCTTCTGGAACTTATACATGTATTTCAGATCTCACAATACATGTATTGGAACATACTTGTCTTCTGAGAGGAGCTTATCTTGATCTTCTGAACATATACTTCTGGCGGATCTTATCTGTAGAAGAGTGCCGTAGAGTCTGATAGAGTCGAACTATCATAATCAACTATCACATGCGGGGAGTCGAGATCAACGTATCTGATTACATGCCTCGGTATGGACAGTCCATAGCAGGTCTGAATGGAAACGGATACATATGCTTGTTTTCCCGGACTGAGAGTACCCTTAGGTGCTCTTGGACTTATACTTATTTTCTGATCTGGGGTACGTGGGTACTACGAACGATTAGATACAGAATAAGTAGATACTACATAACTTAATAAGATCACCAGACAGAACAATCAATACGGGAGTACGGTAGGTACTCTGAACTTAATCAAGCTGACCGGAGACTTAATCCAATGCGGGGTACCATTAGGTACTCTGCGATAATGAATCTGGACAGAACATTCGGAGATGGGACTTATCGGTCTGGGGACATAACTTATTAGATCTGGGACTTATCGGATCTGAGGGCATAACTTGTTCGGATCAGGTTGTGGGTGTCAGAGTAAAGTGAGCCTCTGGGACTTACTTCAAATACGAGTACCCGGTAGGTGCTTACGGAACATGTCGGATATAGGAGTACCCCGCGATCTTCTGAGAACTTCATCGAGAACGAGGACTTATCGGATATAAGGCGAACTTGCGTCGAGATACGGGACTTATGTCGGTCTGAGGTACGTGGTACTCAGGGACTTATTCGAGATCTGAGGAGTACCCGTGAATCTTCTGGGACTGTCCGGATCTGAAGTACGCGTGAAGTCTTCAGGAACTAAATGAATCGAGTCTTAGTAGGTCTTACATACTTATTTTCCGGATCGCAGTACCACGTGTGGTACTCAGGTCATGAAGGCGAGTGCGGGTAGAAATTTGAGCAGATCTGGTACATTCGGATCTTTACTTTCTTGT
The DNA here is from genome assembly GCA_016808115.1 of Tetrastigma voinierianum. Classification (NCBI taxonomy): domain Eukaryota; kingdom Viridiplantae; phylum Streptophyta; class Magnoliopsida; order Vitales; family Vitaceae; genus Tetrastigma; species Tetrastigma voinierianum. The sequence continues at coordinate 94,843 of JAEQBH010003035.1, forward strand.
GCTCTATTCGAGGTTTTATCGCGCTCTCTTGCCCCCATTTTGACTTCCCTAGACCAGTGGCTGGGAATGAAATGGACGAAACCTGATAAGTACCTGAATCTCTTATCTGATGTGATGTATAACACTAATCGGGGCCAGTCTTATTATGCGATGTATTAAAATGCCAGTACTAATGTCGAGTCTTGATAGCATATCGGAAATCTTGGAAATCTTAATCAAGGAATATTTGTCAACACTTATATTGGGAATGAAGTCTAATGGGGTGTTGTGAGTTTTTATATAGAATGAAGTACTAATGATTCCAGGGTGTGTGCTTTTAATGTGAAATTTACAGAAGTACTAATCAGTCTTTGTCAGCACTTAAATCGAATCTGAGTACTAATCGAGAATCTTAGTAGCACCCAATCAAGTCTGGAAGAGTACTAATATCAGGGGTGCCGTAGCCCTAATGGAATGCTAGGAAGTACTGATCAGATGATCTTGTGTCATTTAATGTAGCGGTCTTAGAGCGGTTTTACAATTATATAATTCGGTAACACTATCTTATAATGGATTCTTAGCTTTATTGTGTGTTCATGGCGAGATCGTGTTATATCTTTGGTAGATATGATGAGCGTAACAATCACACCTTATTCATGTATTCTTATTCTTCTATGAATCTACTTTACCGGGGTAGATCCGATCAATTGGACCAGTTGACACCAGTTACGAAAGGCGGCTGAAACTTGGCATTTTCATGCCAAGTAGTGAATTCAGTTCTGGGAGGACAGTTTGAAATATTTGTGCCGCGATGCGCCACATCTGAAATGTTTGACCACTGGATCTTTACCTCCGCTTCTAGCTAAGGTGCTAGGGTTATATTCCAACTGGAATCACCCAATTGAACTGTAGAATTTCAAAATCAGTTCAACAACTGCGTTACTCTATGTTCAAACGGATCACGAGGTGGCTTGCATGCCACCCCAGTGAATTTTGTGGACCGCCAGAGCCAGGGTGATCCCTCTTGCTTTGGTTTGGACTTAATTCAAGCCCTTGGTGAATACTCAAATGAATTAAGAAGCGAAAGTTATGGCCAAAATAAAGCCAATTAGCCAGGAAAACGAAGCAGAGTGCCGGTACTAATATCTGACACTTTTGGTTGGAAGGGTGTACCGGTGCACATTCAGGTAATACGGTACACATGTTCCAAACAAATCGGTGTGTATTTTCTCCTTTTTCCATATTTTGATCACATTCAACTCTACTTTGTATTATAAGACATTCATATGTCTGCATAACTCTTACTCCAGTCTCTTTCTAAATACATATCATTTCCACAGACCTATAATGATCACACTTAAAACCCATTTAATATGGGTTATGACCCTCTCGAGAACCAAAACATGATGTTTAGTTAGGTTTATTCTACACTAACTCAAAGACTCTCGATTTAACATGGATCCATCTCGAAGATTTCATGTTCTTGTATACTATTTAAGATTTTATCCACCTTACTTTCCATAATTTTGGGGTTAAAGATGAAACCCTAGGAAAATATAGGGTTGAAACAAAATCAATCATCACTAAGCCCAAAGATACAGCCCAAATCACTTAAATTCTATAATGGGATTGGTTTCCATACGAAAATCAGTTCATACCTTGGCCTTGTTGATCTCTATTACCTTTGCCTTGTATACTCTTCACGTTTCTTATTACAAAATGAGTGACAATTTTGGTCTTTTAAAATCCATGTTTGCTAAGGCCTTGTTTGGCCTCAAAAATATACATTTTTGTGTTAAAGTTTACTTGTTGCTTTTTAAGCCCATAACTCATTCATTTATAAATAAACTTCCCTTTATTTCATTTTGGCCTCAAATCTTCTTAATCATATCTTTGGCCCCACTTACGGACAAATTACAATTTTATCCTTAAGTTTTAACTTTCGAGTCTATGTTTCCATGTTGCGTAACTCGCGAGAAGCAGGTCAGTCATCTTACAAAATACCCTCTGTATAGCTGTAAGATTTCTTTGGGAGTCTAATGACACTCTGTTCGATTGCCCGGTACTCTCACAGTTAATTCGGCATCACCATTGAGTAACGACCTCTGGCATTTCTTTTCAGTACTATATTATACCTTGAGGTACTTATTGTCTTTGCGTCTACTCATTTCTTATGTTTGTTATTGCGACGATTATATGAATAAATGATAAAAGATGACTCTTATTGCCCCGAATCTGAATGTACTGCATTGATTTTTGTATATTCACCAAATACCCTATGGTGCCCTGCTGAAGTAATCTCCGTATTCTTGGTACTTTATTGATAAAATAAATTATAAGATTCTGTAATATAAGTATAAGTCATTAGTATGCGTTTTCAGTATGAATCTGTTGTGTAGTACCTACATGGTGCTTTATTACAGAATAGCTCAAGTGGATCCATTTGCAGAATATGCCATGACCCCAGTGACCAGATCACACGAGAAATACAGACAAACTCGTAACACAAATTATAAGTTGTTGAGTGAGGGCCATAGATTCAGTAATATAGTACCGGATCAAATACTGAATAAACAACACAAGTATAGGATTAGTGGGCAAATTATGGATTAGTAATCTGTATGGATCCGAAATACAAGAATAGAGTATAAGTTCTATAGTACCTAGTTTCCCAGTATTATTTATGGATGTAGTAAATGCCCTGAGTGCTTAATTAAATATCTATTTTGATATAAAGCGCAGTCGTGTCTTTTGGAACATTTGAACAAGTAATTACTTGATTACTTCGGTATAGATAGTTTCATGACCCCGGTGTTAGTGTTGTAAATATCTACGTAGTACCTAAGTTTCATTGATAAAGCTGGTAGTATAAGTATAAGCCTATGGTATAAGTATAAGCCTTATTTTCAGGTGCCTGCATGTGGCTGACATAACCACTGTGTATACCTCAGATGGGAACAGTATAAGAGATATAAAAGAGCCTGAGCCATGTGGATAAGTACCTCCGTCCACAGTATATATAGCATGAATGGGTCTTGTAGCTATGTGGGGGATGGGATGAGTATGTTAATCTCTGGAGATAAGTATAGAGTATGTATCAAGCGTGTTATCATCGGGAATCACGAATAAGTATGTGTCCTCTGGGAGTAGTATGAAGATGTCCTCGAGGAGGCAGGAATAGAATATTTGATCGATTAGTAAGATGTCGATAAGTATAAATTGAAATTGCATATAAGTGGGCGTCTGGTAACCTCTAAGTTGTTACGAGGTGTGTGCAGTTATATGAATTCATGAAATTCCAATATACGTGTTGGTATATAATGTTTATTATGATTTAGTAACAAATGCGTAATAAGGTATAAGGTCTGGGAGTATGTTTTTCCACTAGGCGCTGTTAAAACAGCCTGAGTTTAATCCGTGTGAATACGGGAGAAGACATACGAAACTCACTTTTTCTGGCAGTGATTTTTTTTGAGTTCTGTGGCAAAGTTCCATCTACTGATGAGGATTCCCATAAAACTAGATCTAATTGAAAGTAATGTTTTGTAGTATGTATGTATATGTAAAATGGGACTCGGTATATGTGTATAGATTTTGATGGACACCACTCCAGGTGAATGATTCTTTGCCTCTCTCTGATTATTATGTAAAAAAAAAAAAACAGGGTAAAAATTGACGATATGATCTCGCGCCGTTTGATTGGATTATGTTCGGGGTGAACGAAATTGGTGTGATCAGCTATATAGTTGGGCACCGAAGAAGCGTCGAATGCCCGCATCTACTTCGCGTCCGCCGTGATCAGATCATGAATAATCGCCTGGCACCTCTATTACGGCATTCTGTATCCTTATATAATGAAACGCGAAAAATTTTTTTTCCTTATTTGTGTATTTTTGTATTCAAGATACCACAGTAGAATCTTGATTTCAATTATGAATCATTCAGCATAAATATTGTTGTGACAAGATATTATTATATTCAAGAAAGAATTGACGATAAAGTTAGCTTTCCAGACCTAATACACATACAGACTATGTGGTCGATATCACACATGTATCAAAATTGGTTTCATCACCGCCGTTACCTTCATGATGACTTTTCACGGTAAGTGTTGCCCATATTTATGATATAAGTCAAAAACGCACAGAAAAAGTCAGGAATTAAAAAATGAAGTAGAAGCTGCTTTGAAGTATTAGGCTGCATAGATCTGATTAGAAATTGGTGAAATCATAGCGAGAATTTCTAGTATTTTGTAGATCTGTGGATCTGGAGTCGATGACACTCACCTTACATATAACACAATGGTGTGTTGAAAGAAAGAAAAATTCAGTCCTTTTAGGGTTATACTCACGAGGCTATTGTTTATATCTAAACGAGAGTCCCATCAATTGGTGGTGTTACCTCACTAGCAAGTATGGACTAACAAAGAAACCTTATCTTTCTCTGTAAAGTATAGGGTTGTCCAACATGGCGAAGATATTAGCAAGACTGGCCCCAAAAGCTCATTCGATGGTATATTGCCGGACATGCAGAAACGGCCGGGATATCACTTCCGTGCTGAACAAAAAGGTGTTTGTTTGAAAGCATGATGTAGAGAAAGAGTTTCTTCAAAAACGGTGGAGTAAGTTCGACGAAGAAGTTCAAAGTGTTGGCGAGCAGTCGTACGCACTAAGCACGGTGACTTTCACATAAATGAAATAGCGACCAATGCTAAATCACAGTTATTTATTACGCACCAAGATGCAAGTAGGATACATGCATTACAGAGATATGCACGCATTTCTCATGGAGTAAACACCGTGGCGTTTTGCTCATGAGGATGATGATACTGCCTGGAAAGACTCTATCTTCGCGGTCGAATCTAACAAGTGGCTTATAGCCATGAAGTCGAGTTTCATGAATGAAAACCAAGTATGAGGACTTTAGTTGACCGAAGGAGCCAAGGTGCAAGTGGGTCTTTAAGAAGAAGACAGACAAGGAAGGTAAGGTTGTTACCTACAGATCTAGGCTTGTGGCTAAAGGCTATCATAAAAAACAAGGAGTTGACTATGACAAGACTTTTAGTCCAGTAGCCATGCTTAAATCCATAAGGATACTCTTGGCCATTTGTTGGGACAGGTGAAGATACAATTCTAGCTCTTGCCACTAAAGACTACTTTTCCCTTGTTATTACATTACCATTTTATTTATTTATGAGTCTAGACCGCGACTCAAGAACGATTAACAAACCATTATAAAAATAAATAATATTTTCCTTCGTTGTATATAATATTATATAATTAAAACTTTGTTTTGGTCTAAATCGCTGCAAAGTGCATAGGTCATACAAATAACAGAAGTGGGTTAAGTCAGAGATAATATCATTCACTAGGTTGATGAAAATCTAGATCAACTACCCTTACTACTCAAAGAGACCACTATTTGAACTAAGACTTCCTGTTTATGAATATCTAACAAAGCTGTATTGAAAATGTAACTTTTGTTATTTTTGTTGAAAAAGTCTAAACAAGGATCCAGTGTGATAGAAATAACTTGGGAATGAAATCGGTGTTATGATTATGGTTTTGTAGAGGTTAAAAAACAAAAGTACTATGAAGGTCATGAATCTTGATTTATCTAGAGGCGGAGTAGTGCGCCTTGGAATATACCTCGACCTTATACATTTCACTCTATTTAATACCATATTCTAATAAGTCAGTGGTCAAGATAACTACTTTTAGAATTTGATCATCTTTAAGATTTGGCTATTTTATAAACAGTGTATATTTTCCTTCTTGGAACCAGAAACTTGCTTCACCTCAAACAGAAGGTGTGATAACACCTCTGAGTGTATCTCGACCATCAATTTAAATAAATATCTCTTTCTTACAGTTATAATCTTCAGCTAGCAGATTCCAGAATCATTCTCTTTGGATTCAAATAAACCTCAAGGGATTAGATGATGACAAATGGTCCTTATTCCTCGAAAACCGCACTCCTAACATCGCCCGAAGGAAGCAAGTTACGAGTTAATTATCACATTTGATGCACAGTGTCTGGTAAACCATTCAATGAATATGGTCTGATAACTGAAATCACTTGTTTGCTGGTGCGTTCATATAAATTAGCTGGGGATCTAGAACGAACATGGATACAACTCTTTACGAGGTATAGAACGCGATGTTCCAGCGCTTCAGTTCGCGAAACGTTTTGTTACATCAATCCGGTTTCATACGAAAACATCATTTAATCTCTACAAGAGTCATATGAAAACTGCAAATTCCTTCTAAGAGAGACTCATCCCTTCCATAGCTGGATAACAAATGACGATTCGTTGATTGATAATTCTTGGTAACAATCATTGGATTATGAAAAAGTCAAATCCATTTGCAGTGTCAGAGAAATAAAACTCAATATATAGTCTGAAACTTCACATTTCATTTCGGATTGACTACTCTGTATCCTAAAAGAAAGAAAAATAAATCTAGAAAATAAAATAAAAATAAATAAAATAAAATAAATAAATATCTCTTCCTTGCAAGAGGGCTTTAATATAAGGCTAAACGGCCTTCAGGCACATACCACCTGAGGCGGTAAACATGGTCAGCTAAAAGCTGAATTTTTTAGTTATATGATAATGATAGCTAAATACTACTTCTATATGTTTGAGCAATATTCTTTTACAAATTGTATTCTTAGTGTTTGCAACTCTAGTTTTCTGCTATTTATTGTGTAGTTCACGGAATTTGATTTGGTGACGTTGCACTTTTAGTGTAGTTTCCATATCTGACGGTGATGTTTTTCTGTCTGCCTTCCTTTCGGCTTGATATATTAAAAACATCGGATCCCAAATGACATTGATTTGATATTACAAAATTCATCTTGTCGCACTTTTGGTCACGGATGTTGTGACATTACTTTGATGTTCTGCGACATTGATTCTATATACAAGCTTGGCAGGCTTTACTAATGTGGCAACATTGCTCAATGATATCAGCGGCATTAAAATTGGTATTCCAACTAACTCATCGATGTAGGAGACGTTTCCATTGACATTGCGGCATCTTGGCGCTTTGACTGTGGTGAGTTAGACATTCTCAACGATGTCATGACATGGATGTGCCTTCTTTTCTTATTTTGTTTTTTGGCTCTTTCTTCAGTGTAAGTACAAATCTAGGTGAAAAATGTAATTTTTCTGTTGATGTTTCAAGCTATATCTGTGTAAAAATGGGCCAAAAACTGGTGAGTTTTAGACTCATGCATTCTTTAACTAAATACGATTGAGATATGGGAAGTGGATGAAGATTTTCATAATCATGGCTCCTATGAGAGGATATTGTATGTAAGCCACATTGGAAGAGCTTATCTAAGGGTGTGAGACTAAATGAAACTTCAAAATTCCATTTATGGATTGAGCTTAACTCTAGAGTTTGGAACTGTATTCAATTTTGAAGAGACAATCCAAAGTTTAGTTTCCTCAGAATCGGGATGAGGCTTGTGTGTGTAGAAGTTGTTAGAATCTTATTAAATGTTCCTTGTGTTATGTTAGGCTTGAGCATAATGGCTGAAAAAACATCTCTCAATTTCCCTAATCTGTCAAAAATTTGGTTGTCGAAAAGGCTCATCTCATGAAGACATGGGAGATAAATTATCTAGGTTAAGATCTATAGAGGTGGGAATCTACAAGGATTTGTGTTGTTCCTGATCAACGCCCATGAAAAAGATGCTAAAAGGCCCAGCATCAGGTCAATCTAAGAGGGTTCATTCCCCATGACCCCATGGATTACACTCCTCAGTCCCTTATCTCGGGCACAGATGAAAGGACACACATGAGTTTGATCACCCATGCTTCTTCCCCATTTACGCCCTGCAATGTCATGTATTCTATGATATACTAAGGCGTTATCGTAACTCCCAGTGTCATGGCGGAGATACCAATCAGGCCCCTAGTGAGGGTGGGCGTAAGAATATTCTTAAGTACTTGAAGAGCCAAAGCATATATTCTTGACCACCATGGGGATAGTTCTGAAAGGGGTATCGAATCTGGCCTTCCTGTCGATAGAGATGACTCAATCCTTGTCAGGTTATGTGTTCAGCTGAATACGTGCAGTGTCGGTTGGAAGAGTTCTATAAACAAGAAACAGGTAATTCTATGTGAAGTGGTATTCAGAACATTTAGCCTAAGGAAATGGTTGTTGGATAAGGAAGTTCATCTCTGAAATTTGGAGGGTTCCCGATATTGTTGATCGGGACCCTGTATTGACAGCTGTGGATCGCACTACACAACAAGAACCACGATCATCAGATCCAAAACGCATTACTCAAACTACCATGATTAAGAGAAATCGTGAGTGGCGTGATGTCATAGAAAGTCCTCTTATTAGAACATTGATGATCACCCTTCAGCGCTTTTGAAAGAGGTGATATCTGATGGTGGCATTCTGTTATTAGATACATGGGTTGGCTTTAAAATTAGAGTGGGGTGACGAGTATGCAAGCCATCTACCTTTAGCACTTATTGTACTTCTTATATTTGTTTATAAAAAGTATCTTAATTTTGTTGATGTCCGTTAATATGAATTGATAGCGATCTTAAATCAAATTCATGAAATCTTGGTACATTACAGCAAGAAATCATGATTCTTGATCATGATGACGAGTCCTATTTTATTATGTTATGTAGTATCTCAACTTCATCTAGTCATGGAATCGACGAGGTGGTTGTTGATGGTCAATCGCTGCGTTCTTTCTTTATATAATCAAGTGATGATATAGCTGATCAGTAGTGGTCGAAAAATGATCATATTGAGATCTGGCTAAACCTTCAAGTTCATCGGAAGTAACCTTCTCCCCAGACAATCCGCCGCTGATATGTATTCAAACTACAATGATAATTATCTTACGGCATCTGATCACAGTATTCATGAGCGAGGTGGCAATGGTGTGTCGCCGATGTAATTCTACTTATACTTTGTGACGCCGATCATGACGCGCCGAGGTAGTTACTATTAGGTGCCAGTTGAAGCATTTGAAGGTAACTAAGTAGCGATAAGGATTCACCACTCTTGTGTTAGTGAAGTGCCACAAAATTTGTCTTGGCAGATCGTGCTGCCAGAAGATCTGCCGATGATAATGTGTGTGAAGAAAAAAGTTTTGATATATACTTTTTGTGAGTATTGGATCACCAGAACATGATAATACGCGGGCTGAAAGTTTAAATCTGACAGGGCGAGTGCATGGTCAGCGCCATATAAACTTCCAGTGGGTGTGTACGATTGAGATGGCGATTCTGACATCAGTGCGTATGAAGTTACGCGATTCAACCGCCGACTCTTCAGATCAATTGAGGTCATTGTGTTGCTAGATCAGCTCTTGACTTGCGAGTCAGTTGGGTTAGTGACCCGCATAACGAAATCTAATGGTATGCCTTAAAGTGCGAAGAAGGAATAAAATGGTGTGGATGGATCAGCTGAAAATAATTGGATGGTCAAATTCTGAATAAATCAACTTTAGGATTGGACTATATGAGGTTGGAATCTGAGGTCATTTAGATGATCGGCTCATTCGTGGGCCCAAAGCCCATGAGGATGCCTGCTTGTATAAGGATCTGCATGTGTTAGCCTCCCCTCTTTCATGAGGCACTCATGTCATTCTCATGTGCGCTCTGTTAGCAACACCAGTATGTCCGTCCTCGTTACCACGCGTTCACTAGTTATATTGTTGGATGAATCAGATCAGGATATTAGTTATTCTTTTTTTCATTGTTGTTTGCTTTTTTTTTCTATCTTTGCTTAGTAATAAGACCAGTCGATAAACCGAAGATGGATCGGGCTGAGCTCTATTGCCTAGTGTTTTTAATTTATCTTAAGGCTGTTTGATTATGTCATTTATTTAGGGTTTCAGTTATGTGATATTTTCAAATCAATGGGCCCATGGCTTTCTCTTATCATTGGAACTGTTATCTGATGTTGCATGCAAAGTAATTTACCGGCTGTGTTGATTTAACTCTTTGTTGCTTAAATCTCATGTTCAAAGTGATACCTGCATGAGTCTCCTCGCCACCACACCTGACTCACTAACACCCATATGACTCTCCTTCTTGATCTTGCCTTTTCTATTATACCAAGAGCCTGCGGGTAAAAAACTATTCAGCGTTTTTAAGCGCGGCGGACACATCTGATTCATGTTCCGTTTTTTGGTTTAACATGACATGCATTTATAAAGGCCATATAACTATATCACATTATCATATGTATTAAATTTCGCGCTTTCTTTACAAATCAGCCGTTCTTGAGATGCCATTCATTCATGAATGTTTAACCGAATGCGAGGATTGACATTATACTCTGGGAGCGTATTTGTTGTTTCGATCACATTTAGTGAATCAAGTTTGTTATTTCACTTTATCCTCCACAATTCATTCTGGCAGTTAGTTGGTGATCATCTTTTCCATATTTTAAGTATATGCCATTCACGTTGATTTCCATGTGATAGTAATTAGTTTTATACAATAAATTACTCTATAAATGTTATACGCCATAAGCTGAATAGTGGTTGCATCCATAAGTGGACATTGGACATTAAGTTCTGTGATTAGTTGAGTGAATCACATACGTATTAAATGATTGGTATCATAATTCAAATTGAGTCAAAATTACAATGAATTAGTTTCATTGGTCAATCTCATGAAATGTCGATCAAACATTTAAATTATCCATTTTCAAATCATATTCACTTTTGGTAATATCATTTCAGTGATATATATAGACCGCCCATAATGTTTGTATTGTTTGGTAACTAAACATAGAATGGAGATGATTATTCTCAGATCAGCAGAAAAGTATTGACTCACATTTCCTTCCCTTGATCTCGATCCATTACGGTGATCTCAAAGTCAAATCATCTGTTCATGCTCTTGTGGAATGACAATTGCCATATATTTTTTCATTGAATGGCGTTAATCTTAGATCTGTTTGGGTTAGAACCTCAGTTTGCTTAGAAAGATGACATGAGATACGATACATTTTCATTTAGTTTATCCTTTGAACCCCATTAATATTTATTAGGGTCCTTGGCTTCCTGATGTACCAGTAAGGTGTTTGAAGTATGAAAATAACGGCTATTCATTATTGAACAATAACCTCTGATATTGAAAGAAGTAGCCCTCAAATTATGTTTGGCGCATGACCTCCTGACAGGTAACATCATTACCACTATGGCATAGAGATATCTGCGACCTTGAAGTTTCCTTTGACCCAGGGCCGTGTTTGCGATTTTCTCTCTAGCTCTTTCGTTATACCAGAAGATACAAAAACTAAAAATAAACATAGATCATAAAATGACATCATATCTAATCATAATTAACAATGAGACCAAAACCACATTAGTTAAGTTTCTTTAATGTGTTTAAAAATCTGGTTTGGCTGTGATCTTACAGATCTTATTACCAAAAAGATGCTTTAGTCTTCAGAAGCAATAAATAAAATCTTTGATCTATTGTTTATTACAGAACCTTCTATTGATATCATCTCACTCTCTTATATAATCTGGGTTGGTAGCTCAATGACGTTCTCAGAGCTGTTTGGTGTGTTTACCTATTAATTTGGCGATTTAGTGTTATTCATTTCCTTTATTTATCCATTTAATTCACTTTTTTTTTTTACATTTAAACATCTTATTCTATATATAGGTCCTCATTTACAAATTAAATTTACCCTTTTTATTTAGTTTATTTCTGAGGTTCAAAAATTTCTAATTTGTATAAATATTAATCATATCTTTCCATATTGTTCATACTTCTATGAATTTAACAATTTATAGTTTTGGAAAAGCAGTTAGCTTCATTCTTTTTTGAATATACCTGTCAATTATTAAAAATTAATCTATATTGCAGATTAGCTCTCTTCCCACAACCAGAAAATTTCGTCATAATATATTGTTATGATTTGTGAATCTTCTTTGCAGCATCGTTTCTGCTTCTTCTTAAGTGGTTTACAGTCTTGCATGAGTTCTCTACCTTTGATGTAAGATCTTCTTGTTTCTGATTCTTTCACCTGCCTTGACAAATCTCATGGATCTTCTCATGGATAAGTGATTATACAGCTCTTGATTATAGAGGGCCTGTATGACAGAATTAAGATAGTTTTTCTGACTTTATCAGCTGTAAAACAGTGGATCTTTTAATTCGGTGCCCCATGTGTTGCGGAGCACTTTCGAATTACTTCATGGATAATGAATCTAAAATCGCTTTTACTTTTCCCAAATCTCATCTGTATTCCAGGCGTCTTTCACTCTTTTCTCTAATCCTCATGATGGATGTCTTTTCTATTTTCCGATGGCATATGATTTGAACTCTCATGGTTTCTTTTCGTCTCTCTAATCATTTCATTTTTTCTTGGGTGTATCTTGTGTCATTGGGGCCAATCGCTGCTGCTCAAATTCATCTATGAGATGGTGTTACATTTCTTCCATATATAAAGCCTCGTAGGCGCCATTCAAATATAGTTGGAAATGTTGACTATCTGCTAATTAACCAAGAATTATCTGATCAATACCCTCATGGTCGATCACAGCTATATAACTATCTTCCATAATCTACAAAATCATCGATTGTGTCGTTTGTGGGTGACGTTGTGCCAAATTGATAGGGCCTTTGAGGCCTCTTGCGATTTTCCACAAATCGTCGCCAAACCTCGAATCTCTGGAACACGATAATGGACTCAGTTCGCCTTTTAGCTGTTTCTTCAAATATATTACTTGCTTTCCTCCCTGATGGGTGTGGTTGTTCTCTTGTAGGAAGTGACTACGCTTGTGGGATGGTTGGTCCTCTGCCATGACCCAGCGGGTCATCACGGCCCTCTACGTCAATGGCCTTGACCATAAAATCCATGATGATTGATACCATTTCCCTCTGATGAGTATTGATGAGCACAATAAATCGAGGAGCAGTGCTGCCTTTACTCTTTGACACCAAACAGCAGTTTGCTTCAGTCACATCTCACTGTTCGGGACACCAAATGACATTTTCAAATCTTGATACATTTTGGCCCTAAGGTGAAAAAAAGAATCAATAATGCTACCCCTTCAAGTGTTTGTGATTTATAAATCTTTACCGCCGAATTTTACACAGCTTCTGATCACCAACACAAACTCCTTTATTCACTTTGTAAGCTTCGGTCTCTTTAGCATTTCAGACCCGATTCACTATGGCGGCACTGTAACCTATAACGTGTGCTTCTAGCACTCAATTCCAACATCTCCGTTCTCGCTATCAATTCTACCACTACGGTACCATCGTTTTGACAACAAATGGAAGAACATTCGCGCGCGGCGTTACATGTTTTTTGCTGAAAGCATGCCACTCGTTGGCTCTGGTGATAATCATTGTGGTGCTTGTCATTATCATTCAATTCATGCATTGTCTCAAATTAAGCTCTGTTGAAGAAGGCAATCTGCCAGAACTCTTAATCTATGGCAGAATGAAACACTTTTCTCCATATAAATAATATCTAAATTTTGGCGTAAATACATTTAGAAGCTATTAATTCAATCATGTGATTGATTCTAACTGTGCGACTGGCGTCTTTGAAACGCGAAGGCGCCACCCACTACCATCTTGCATTAGGACACATAAGTCACGTTAGTGGCATCACTAAGATCACATATTCTTTACCGGTCGATTTGGGTAGGCAGGGCTCGGTTAGAATGTTTCCATCAAAACTTCTTTGACATTTTCCTCCGTTCCTGTTCCTTATTTTTTGGAACAATCTACGTCATTAATTTATGAGTCATGAAAACCATGTGAATCTTGTAGTAACACCTTGCAGATTCTGAAACTATTACGCTTTTGTAACATTTTTCATGGTGGCTTCCATTAACATGTTCCTTATTGCATTTTACTGATCCATAGTTCCTTACGATACAATGTTTTCGAAGGAGCGCTATTAAAACGAGAAACTCGCGCGGTTTGAAGATATTCGCTTCAAAGGATGGTGATATAACTTCACGAAGGTGTGTGGCGCGTTTTTCCCGATCGCGACCACACGAATCATCGCGTTCGACCGAGCTAATCGCCGATTGAAGCGATTGCTGGGTTCTGCCAATATATTGCCGAAGGGCATTTGTCGAACGGCATTACGAAGTAGCGTGCCGCCTCCGTTCCGCGTTTGTTTTATGCCACATCCACATCTTTGATTATCAGCCCGGTGATACCGGATCGCAATCTATCTTTGAGAAAAGATACTTGCACCTTTGGTTGGTCGAACAATCATCGATCTTGGGCGGATACTTTATTCTGTGGTCGACTTGTTCGATTTACCTATAATCGTCACCATGTACCTAAAGCGTGCATATGCGCGAAAGAACGGGAGCTCCCTCGTAAGTGCGATCCTTCAGGATGAATCAAATCCCTTTTCTAACCGGTTCTGCAACTGCAATTTCAATTCTTTTAACTCTCGACATCGATCACGGTCCAGTAATGGATGCGATTGTGTGGCACAGTGCCAGCGTTGATAGCAAACTTCGATCTCCCCTCTATGGAAGCGATCTTTAAATATTACGGAAACGCGTCCGGGAAAGTCGCCTGCGGTAGGGATATGGGATACACTAGGTCTTCGCGCATAATCATGACGAAATAGGCTTCACTTGTCGCGCTTCTTGCACCTTATAGCGGTGGTACGTAGATATCCACATTAGAGAGGTGGTTTGACTCACTTGGTAGGCCGCGCCTCTCGTGCATTGTCATGGGTCGCTCTTTTCATTCAACGATCGACTATCACTTGGTGTGGGATAACCATTCCATCCTAATATCATCAAATTCTCTAAAGCACTTAACTCTATCAAGTCTTCCGGAGAATTATTTCTTATTTTGATAGGACAATCTCTGTATACGCATTCCTGATAAGACTATGTCGGGCGGGTTGCCGTCACGGATAAACATACTCGGTTTCGCTCCTCGATAAATTACCCTGGCGGTATGGTACATATGCGAATGAGTTGATCTGCGGATCATCAATGCATGTACACCATGGTGTGAGAAGTAAAATTACCTGATATCTCACATCGGAAAGTGATCTTCTCTTCCTTTGAACACAAGTCTAATTGAAGCCAGCATTATCTTTCACCAGTCTGCAATCCATAAACCTGTGAACCTTCGTTGATGCAATACTTTTTATTTGCCTTTTCTATCGCGATAAATGCGTTGCCCTGCAATGCAGATGTTTGTGAAGAGATCTTTATGTAAAATTTAGTATCTTGTGCTCCATGGATCCTGACTGATTAGTGCCCGAATAATGTATTTTGAACCTTTGTTTATTCTGAGTTTTGAGCACTTTTTGTGCTATTGTCTAACCAATGGGCCAGTAGCACATTAGATCCTGGCACACTCTTGATCTTTTTGTTTGTGTTCATTACAGTTTTAAAGCTAAAATTAGGCTAAAGTCATCAGATGAAACACAAACAGAAGAATCGAAGCCGAACTTGGGTTGCGGGATAAAGTCGGGAGGAAATTGGACGGAAAACAAGAAATCAAAGCTGAGGAATTTTGCAAGGTTGCGAAAATTTCACAACATGTAGAATTTCGCAGGTTGTGAATTTTTGCAACCTACTCCTGTGTCCTATTGACCCCATTCTTGACCAGCTTTTTGTACCTTTTTCCTAAACTACCCTATATGTATTATTGGTAGTTTATACATTTTTGTAATTTCCATTGACTCTGAGCAGTATATAAGCCTCGGTCGAGGCGCTGTAACATCGTGGATGCAATAAATTTTGGCGTAAGCTTTCAACTCTCACACTGTTTTCTCTTCCCTCATTTTTCCTGTTTCTTTTAATGTTGCAATGCATTTGCACAAGCATTGCTCAGATCTAGAGCGTTCTACATTGAAGGCTGTCTTCTTTCCTTTCTAGAGAGAGTCATGTTAATTCTTGTCATTCTCTATAATGTTTGATCCTACGGGTAATTGCGGTACCAGTTTTGCCCGACTTCTTTGCAAACTTTGAGCAGCTAAGCGTTGGAGGATACCCATAGTGCCTCTTTACCCTTGTGAATTCATTTGCGGTGGAGCATGAGGATGCGATACTATCACACTAGCAGGACTATCAAGACTATTCCCTTAGTCACTTTCGACCCTATGGGCACCTGAACCATCCATGCCTGTCAGCCCGACAAGATATGTGAAATTATGTACTAATCTTATACTTTGCAATATGTATCAAATACCTTTTCAAAATTACGTTTACAGGGCCTTTTCATCAGCATGCGACCTGAGCTCTCATACCAATTAGTGTAACCCCTTTACCAGGTCTCACTAGGTTGGATCCGAACCGGATCACGAGATGTTGTTCTAATTCTTTTTTTAGTTTTCATTTTTTTTTGTAAAAAGTGTCACTGATCAGGTTCCCGACCGCATGAAGGACGAGATCTGAGCAGGAGCCCCATTTACTCCGACCATTTTCATTTATCTTATCGAAACATTTAGTTATGTCATTTTGTTTTGGGGTTTTTAATTACGGAAGCCTTCAAATGGTGACCATCTGTAACTTCCACGCCTCTGTATACAATTCGTTTACAATATAGGCGTATTTGCCTTTACAAAGTGATATTACCTGAAACAATAGTTCAAAGTTTAACGCTCTTTTGTTCACTTAAAATATCACATGTTCCAAAAGAAATGACTATACTTATGACGAGTGTATACTTATCTGTGACAGCTTTCTCTATGACTCTGCTTCTTGATCCTTGCCTTCTTTCCTATTTACCTCGAAAGCACAGCATAGATAAACTACCGCAGCTAAAGCATTTCATGCTTGCTAGTGGTTTTATCTGATTTTATTCGATTTTTAGGTTTAACATGACATCATTTATCATGAAACATTGCTGCTTTTCTCAAACTACATCATGCTTATTGTTTCCATGCTTTCCTTTAAATATTGATCATAATTTTATTTCCATGTACCTTTCAAATCATTACAGCTCAAATCATGAATTGTACCACTCTTAAGAATATTTAGTTCTAATCTTCATAGCTGATCATTTACATTCTTCTTTATTATACGTACATTCATGACAGTTCGTTCGGTGAATCATCATACTTTATCTTCGGTAATATGCTTTGTGCGATTGGTCTCCCATCATGATGGCCCAGTTGGTGCACCCCACCATGTGGTCACTTATAAAATCATATCCATTATCAGATGAATGCGGGTGGTGCATCCACCGAAGTGGGACATTGAATGAGTCGGGTTGCCTTCATGTGATTGAGTTGGTGAGATCTTTGCCATGTTGGTCATTGATATATCAATTCAATTCAAGATGTCAGAATTGACCTTGAGTTTGCACTCATGCGATTGTGTTGTTACGATGGGTGCGGTGTGGTGAGCATCTCAATTCTTTTTCAAAATCCATATTCACTTTTAATATCATTTCCAGTCCTCACTCATTCCATAATCATTTCATGTTATTTGGTAAACTACCATGCAGAAATAGAAGGGGTAGGTGAACAAGCCATTGTCGACTCCGTTTCCTTCCATTCGATCTCGATCTAGGTTAGGTTATCCTTTGATCCACAATCGATAATAACAATTACACCTCGGTGGATAAGCAAATTATTATACCATTTTTAGTGAATGGCGATTAATCCGTTGGTTTTGGGTTAGAACTAAGTCTGCAAGATAGACACCGTAGTGCGATGCGTTTTTCATTGAAGTATTATCCTTATTTGAACCCTCACTAATCATTTATTAGGGTCTTTAAACCTCAGTTGTCTGAGAATGAGGTGTTCGAGAAACAAAAAAAAATCAGAAAATGGCTGCCGTGAATAGTAGCTACATTTATGGCGTAGCCTAAAAACAAAGCATGGAAGCCACTTCATGGAGTTCATTTTGGCACCCTAACCTCCTTGCTGCTTGAGGGTATCCCATGCGGGTGGCGTGAGAGGCTCGCCGCGGTATGGGTCCCCTGCAGCTGCGGCGTGGGGCGTGTTGCTTGGTTTTCTCTGCTGCTTTTGAATTTTCATAGAAAATCTCAAACTCAAAAACAAAACATGAATCACTCCCAATAACATCTTAATATCATCTAAACCAGCCATGGGCAAAACCATTGGATGGATTTGGGTTTAAGCAAACATCATTTAAAGAAATACGGGGTTTTGGCTCTTGCAACTAAATCCCTTTAAATCCTTTAACTACCGAGATGCTTGATCACTTGAAGCAAGAAATGGGAATAAATCCCACACCAACAATCTCTTCTTCTTACAAAACCTAGCTTTTTCTCCTCTCACTCTCTATAAATCAGTTTGTTTTGCCTTTTTATGTTGTGACATCAAATGAACGACTCTGAATCTATTATTGATAATATTTCTGTATTAAGTGTATAACAGATCTGCTGTTTGGCTTACACACACAATTTCCATTTCTCATATTTCTCCTTTTTGGTCTTCATTTCCACTTTTATTTATCATTTGTTCACTTTTGCATTTGAATATCCTATTTTACCAGGTCTCATTTCAAATTCCAAATTGCCCTTGTTCGTTTGGGTTTTATTTCAGTTGATCAATTTCTCAATTTGCATAATATTTAATAATAAACACATATTCATTCCCTTGTTCACAATTTAACAATTTGTATCAGTTTTTCCCAAAAATTCAAGTTTGGTTCAATTCATACTTGAAATATATAATAAAGTTATTATAAAAATTCTAAGGTATTTTTTGAGGTGTTGTCCTTGGAGGAAGAAAAATGTTTCTCTCCTCTCCTCTAGCCTTTTCTCAAAAGGCTTGATCATAGTAACAACGTATGATCAAGCCATAGCCATCGCTGAGGTTTCGTCTCAACCTTCATGGATCAGTTTGAGGTCTTTGCTTGGAGCTCGTGGTTTATACACATCTTCTCTAAAGGAAGCATATCTATATCGAAAGAGGCGGAAGCAACAAAGGCAATGGTTCTAAACACCCTATGGCTTGGTGCATTGAGCTTTGATGGTTCAGATGATCCATGGATGGGATTTTAATTTTTATTTAGTGTACATGAGAGATGTCGGCAATCACACGCCTGCTTCACCCATAATACGGTGAAGCATAGAAAATTTCAAGAAATGATCTCCCAGTTATAGCTTTGCTAATAATCAATGTAAAAATATTATCATTCCCATTAGGATAGTATTCAATTTCTAAATATTTATAGGCAGCGTTTCACGCAAGGTGAAAGAAATTATAACTACCATTTATTTTCTTATCTTTTGATGAAGCAAAGTAAAAATCTTATATTTTAAAACTACAATAAATTAATTACTCAATCAAGGTTGGCACACCAATTAACAATTTGGGGTAATTATCAAGATATGAAGAAACAAAAAAATGTCAATTAACATCTTAACTAGATTGAACGGTTTGTTGCACTCGGCAACTACTCTAGTCTAAATGTTCTAGTTGGATTTGTGTGATTCCTCTGAAGTAATTTACAATGATAAAATATTTACTTTTCCAAATAGAAAAGGTCACATTTTAAAACCTTAAAACAAGACTTTGAAGGATTATAAAATTAAAGTAATTAGATTGGATTATATAAAATTATCTACTGCCCTACTATATTAATTTTGAAAAATAAATTTAATATAATAATAAAAATATTTTATAATTATTTTTTACAAAAATTATAATGACAAATTATTTATCATAATAATTGTATTACTTAATTTTTTTATAAATATGATCAGATGCTATATGAATACTGTAGAAACATTCTCATTTTAACATAATGACAATGTATAAATTATCATCAACAAATAAACATTAAGTACAACTATTTTTCCTAATACATTAAGTTGTTAAGATGATGTTGATTTTTGCATCATCATATAAAAACAATATTATATAATAAATGTAAAAATATGAAAATAAATCTTGAACTCAGCCTATCTTAATATTAATTTTTGAAAGTTTTCATTACTCTATTTCACAGCATTCTGTGTGGATCTTTTTTATTTCTCTTTAATAATTTCTTAGTTTGATTGTAATTATGATTAAGAAGGATATAGAAAACCCCTAAGGAAATTCAGCAGTTATATAATTTCTCAAAAAATATTAATAAAAATATATCACGAGTTCTACCATTTGACATGGTGTCAAAATCTTCTCATTCATTTTTACCCCGGATTTTGAAGGTGAAAGCCTTTATGTCTGCATTAGAGATAGAGCATCGCATGGCGATTAGTGTTTCTTCTCTCAGCTTTTCGGAAAAGCAAGAAAGTTTAAGTTTTTCATATTAATTTGAAATACCACCATTATAGAACACCACTTCCCTACCACTTTGATTAGACAATTCTTGCAAAATTAATAAATCCAGTGATTCTGACCCGAACACTCGGGGTATCATCATTAGTTTTGTTGCGCTTGTTCATTCTATGGTTGAAACGTCAAAAAAAGTCTTTAGCATTTGCTATCATATTCGTCTTATCATTATTAATTATTGTTTTAATTTTTACTTCCCCAAATCTGACCTCGGAATCAGTGATCATTGCTTTCTCTAATAAGATGGTATGAAAAAAATACGAGTTTGTTTCAATCAAAAGTGTTTTAATCTAGAATTATTTTCTTAGATGAAGCTATGATATTAAATTAAAAATTTGTGAAATAACAATATTGCTGAATGGAAAAAATTTCTAAGTAAGGGTAAAAGCGAAACAATAATAGATGTCAAAGATGGTTATGAAAATGGTTTTGCTGAAAATCAAGAGGTGAAAGAGATGGTTGTTAATGCTATGAACGAAGTAATCATGACCAGGAAATTATGAGCATTACCACAGCCTCTTATAACCAAGAAGTACCGGTGCGATATGTTGAGAAAACCTTTTATTATCGAAGTGATGAATTGATTTTCTGCTTTGAATCGAGCTTCCCGCTTTTGACAGAAAGGAGGGACATATATCATAAATTACGAGATCTTATGGAGAATTGATAGAGATTTTCGCCAGGGTTGGATCATGGGATCAAATTGACGTCAAGCGAAGACCCTAATGGCTCATTAAGCATCTATCTGCGGCGAGAATCGCGAAAGTTAACAATGACCATGGTTACTGCTCTTTAGATTGGAATGCTGAAAGACCTTTGACGATTTCGAGGAGAGATTTATGCAAATATCCCAATTTATGATTTGGAAGTATTTGTGCAGCTTGTTCGATGAGAAGCATTGCCGTCAAGCCATCTAACAATCATGATACCTGCTACATGATGGCGACGATGATTAAAATGAAAATTGGCCGGGATCGATCTAAGACTAACCGTCGAATCATAATATTGGAATGATCTGAACAAGATATAAGGCACGGCAAAGATTGTTAAATCGGGGGCCTGGGCCAGCGAACTTCTGTGATGTTGATTCTCCAGAGCCAGTGGATGCGAATGTTGACTAAAACTTTTGAGAGAAGAAGGTTGTCTGGCGAAACCTGTTCCCGTTAATGGCGATAAAAGCCTCAGAAATAATGTTAGGAAGCATTCCCATGACCAGTTGGAATCAGCCAGACTAATGGTGTTAATGGTTTTACATACTTATCTTATGTAATACACAGCGGATGTTGGATCTCTCTGGTGCTACTATAGTTCACCTTAGTTTTAGTTGAGCAGGTCTGGTTCACATGTTTCTTGACAATAGCTTAAGTGCTTTCATTTATGTTTATGGCGAGTATAAAAAACAGGAGGAAGGATCAGCAGCCTGCTACTGTAGTACCAGAACTGAACTTTCTTTGATTCCCGTGATTCCATCACCAAGTGTTCCTTTTATATCTATCTCAGTCCTTTACAACCTTATATATAATATTGACCTGTTTTGGCTCAGACTTTTATGACACTACCAGATCTGCCTCGGACATCAATTGATAACTGAGGTTATGGACTGTATATGGGAGGCTTTATTCACCAGACTGTGCGATCAGATTTTAACAAGCCTATAGCCTGTGTATATAGTTTGAGGAGGGAAAAGTTTGGTGATTGTGGCATCTGCTCTCAATTAGAGTCAACTGTCGTTGTACAAAAAAGTGTTTCTAGGTTGTTTACTTTATGTGTATGACGTATCTCATAGTGATCTTCCCACATATATTTGATGTTTTGTTTGAAAGAATCTATGCAGTACTAATTCCATTAGTAACAAACTAATTCACTTTTCTTCTTGTTGATATTTGCTGGTAAATTATGATTGTGGATATCTAGGACCACATGTCAAGTTCAAACTTTAAGTGATCCACGTGTTTTACTTTAATGAGTTATTGCTTTAGAATAGTGACATGGTTATGATTGTGAGGAACATAGGGATGAGGAAATGACATTTGTTTATTATATCAGACTGTAAATAATTTAAACTCAATACAATTCAAGCTTCAGGGTTCTATAGGCGACAATGGTGGAGAATATCAAAGTTCCCAATCTTAGCATGTCTGAAGACTTGGCATCATTCATCCCTTCATGTATTTATAATACCTCGAATGAGCTGGGTTGTGAAGAAAAGTACCACTTGATGATGGGATTGTTATTAGAGCTTTCTTAATACATGCAGCACAAATGCTAATATCTTATTGGGGAGGGAAATGATTTATCACGACCTTGATAAATCTAGTACCTTCCAAACTCCTTGATATCCAAACACTCTTCAAGCCTTGATTGATGTTAATTAATTGTGTATATCTACCTCATATTTTTGTTGTGTGGCCTTTGTTACCTGAGCACCAAACACCAACACAACAAGTTAACTTCTAAGCATCGTGATGTGTTGTGTTTGTTAAATTTGTGTTACCATCAAAAAAGGATGCAATGTTACCACCATCAAAAATAAGCACATGTTCATCACAATAGATGTGATGTTTCATGAAGATTTGATGTATTTTTCATCTAACTATAAACTTTAGAGAGATGCCATCATCAAATTCATACTCTTGATTATCTCACATCTTCATGAAGGGGTGAATCTAGAATATTCAAGCGAGAAGTAGTGAATTGGATTCTTAATAATGTTGATTGGCTATCGAAACCAGTAGCAATAATGCGCCAGCGAAGAGGTGATGAGGAAGAAAGAGAAGCAATATAATTTAGATCATAAATCACCATCCCCTATCAAACTCAGCCCCAGGATTCAAGACCACCTCAAACCTCTACTCTCTCAAAATCTTTGATACAACCACGGGAGGTGTTCTTGAATTTTGAGACTGAGGCCATCCATGAAGTATTTACCTTTGCATCAGTCAGCAATGAGGTATCCACTAAAACCACGCATGAACATACCTTTCTTACTTTAGCAGAGATTGAATATCTGTGAGCAACTACATGTCTAACCATCCATTTATACGAGATAGAATAAGTCATTTCATATGAATCTCATTGTTTACCTAAATATTCTTAACGTTAATGGAAGCCTTAAATGATCTCAGATGGAAGAATAAAGAGATGAAATCCACGCAAAAATAATAAATAAATAAATGAAACATTCAGAACTGCTGTTGATTTGCCCACCTAGAAGAAACGATTGGGTGTTGTTGGATCTATAATGTGAAATAAGGAAGATGGTAGTGTGAATGATATAAGCAAGGCCCGAAGAGCAGAAAAAGATGCATCTCGTAACTTATTGGATTAACTACATGAGCGTTGCAATTTATGCTAGATCGCACAATTTGGGCGTTTGTGTATCTTTATGATAATGAATTGAGATTACAACAATTTGATGTAAAAATTTCTTTTTGTTGGGCGAAACTATCTAAGAGGCATATATGGATCTTCCACTAGGATGCTTGGTGTTAGAAAAGCTAAGTCAAAAGGTGTGGAGATTGAAGAATTCATTATATGGGTTGAAGCAATCCCTAAGAACATGGTTTTAACCATGTTCACAAAGTCAATGAAACCTTTAGTTTACCTTCAAAAGCAATTCAGCTCACACTTTGTTCCTAAAGTATCGAATACGATTATCACTCTGTTATATTGTGGGCGACATGGTGGTTCTTGGAAGCCGACAGAAGAAAGAAAAACTCTATAAATTATTTTCTAGGAGTTTGAAATGGGTCTAGGTTCTAATTTGATAATAAAAGCGAGTGCTCAGTCAATTGAAACAAGAGCTTTTTAGGACTTAATGCGAAAAAATTGATCTATGCTAACAAATGAAAATTCAGGCTCAAATTATATGGTGTTCTCCTTATCGTTTAAGAATTTAACTAATTCTTGACATATGAATCTAAGATCTTGATGACTTGGTATCTACCTGACATACACACACACACACATATATATATATATATATATACTATATATATATATAAATTAAGTTATTTTATGATGAGCTGGCAAACATAAATTTTTCTTATGAAATTTGATTATTAGTAATACGTAACTGTTATGGTTATATAGTCTAGACATAAATTAAGTCATTGTATTTAATTAAATCTCAAAAACAATTTAAAATTTTTCAAACACAAGACAGAAGAATCAATACCAAAAAATTTAACTTGCGAGCGCAGTAAAGTCTGAGCTGCGAATTGTGAAGGAGGAGGAAGGAGGAAGGAAGGAAAGGAAGTTGAGAGGAGGAGGAAGCGGAGGATTCAGGTTGAAAAACCTAAACTGGATCAAAGTTTCACAAATGTTAAAGAATGACAATATATAGATGTTGATTACGCCCTACCATATAGCTGGGACGAACCTCCGTCATGTAGTCATCCATAACTTCAAGGATGAATCTTGTGCTTCATTGAATGAGAAGGTGCGTGAGAACATGAAGAATAGTAAACTGTCGACATTTTGTCATGCATGTAGCAGAATGCTGAAGACAAATGGGAGAGAAATTAGGGTGAACATGCAATACGCATGTCAAAACTGTCATTATTTATTAGTGTCATTCAAATAAAGCTCAATAATTTCAACTACCGATGAAATACAGCCTTTCAACAATTTGATAATTCATAGAAGGCAGGATTTTGTTTGCATATTGCATGGAAATATGACTTAAATCAGTATCCTCACGGACTGTGGCCTTGGAAGCCTCTTGAGACTTCAGGTACAATATTCTTGGTTTCACCATTTGCTTCATAATCTTGCTCTCTTTTTTTCATTTAGAAGATTTTTTAGTTGTTTTTCAAGTGCGGTAGTTGATATGCTTTTAGTTGGTTGTTTCAGTACTTGATATTAAACCACTTGGATCCTTCATATATATTCATTCATAACAGTGGGAAGGAGAGAAGTCTTCCTTATCTTCTCATTTTTCCTTCAATTTCTGGAGGATGCTTCCTGACCAGATTTGGTCACCTGTGTTTTCACGATACCGGACAATGTGGCAAGAATAGGATTGTCGATAAGAGTATTGAATTTGAGCAAGTCGACAGGGAAAGCAACTGGTCTATCATAAACTCACTCTCTTACATACTTATCATCACCTGCATGCATTCATGAATATTCACATTTTCTTGTGATGTTTGGTTGACAGGGATGACCAAATACTCTGAGTGGAATTGTATTCTATGTGGTTTACATGACATTTTCTGGAGTTCCTCACATGCCCTTATGGAGAACAGATGGTGTAATTCTTACAATTCTTCTTCATATGGGACCTGTTGAGTTCTTGTACTACTGGTTGCACAGAGCATTACACCACCATTATCTTTACTTACACTATCATTCTCATCACCATTCCTCCATTGTCACAGAGCCCATCTCATGTATGCATTTATGTTTATATTAATTTGATCTGTCGTCATGATAAAACCACATATATGATTATGACATACAAAAATTGTTTCTATGACAGCTATGTGTCATCTCACATGTTCTTGTTTATCTGGCTTATTTTCTACTGTTTTCCATTCTGATTAACAACAATTCTAATGGAAAAGAGCTCCGTTTTAGCCATTGTTGGTTATATTACTTGCCTGTGTATGATTTACTGAACAACATGGGACACTGCAATTTCGAGATGATTCCTAGGATGGTGTTCTCTGACACAACTTCTCAAGTACCTTATGTACACCCCTTCGTAAGTCTCCCAACTCTTTATACATGTTATATTGTATTTCTGAGTTAAATGATCTTTTGAAAACCCAATTTCCAAATTGTTGACCTTTATCTTTTTGGCCTGATTTGGATAATGACCTTGCCTTCTTGATATAACTTCTTCGCTACAAAGGGCATTGTAAATGAGGAATGGCACTCAAATAAAAGCTGTAATGAGTTAGATTCTAGTGAGATGTATTTAGTTGTTATCTTTTAACATTTTTATTTCATAATTTTGTAAATTTATAAATGATAATCTTTTGAAGCTCATCAACTGCAGTACGAGGAAAGACAGAATCATAATATCTTGTCTTATTTCCATATTTGAAATTTTAATGAAGAAAGGATTGACAGTTTCTTTATCACATTCTCAGGTATCATTCTCTACATCATGCAATCCAGGACCAACTACTCACTTTTTCCTTGCCATCCTTGATTACATCTTTGGTACCATGGACAAATCTTCGGATTTATTATACGAAAAATCCCTCAAACAACCAGAGGAAATTCCGGACGTGGTTCATTTGACATCTTGTAACACCACAGTCCATCTGCATCTACAGTTAGGATTGTTCCACCTTCTTAGCCTCAAACCTTGCACACATCCAAATGGTACATACGGGCATTGTGGCCACTGGCATTTTCTGTAATGTTAACATGGATATGTGGTCAGTCATATATTCTTGAGAGGAATCAGTTCAACAAATTCAATATCCAAACGTGGGTTGTACCAAAATTCAAGAAACAAGTAAGCATCATTTTATTAACTTGATATGCCTTTGTTTTTTTACTTAACTACACTTCATTCATTGTGTTATTTACTCTGTGTATTGTATGTTTTCTTACTGTAGTACTTGTCGAAATGGAGAAATGAATCAATCAATATCTTGATTGAAGTAATACTCAAAAGCAGACAGAATGGAATTAAGTTTAAGTTTGAGTCTCTCTTCCAACCAGTAAAGTTATATACTACTCTCAAATAAAGCAATTGGTCTCTTTTTGATCATTGAAACTACCTAGAAATAAGTTTTACATCATATCCTTCATGGATACCCAGTTGTTAATTGACTCTAAAGTCTGCAATCTGAAATCTTGAATTATTTTGTATTTTAGAGGCTTGTCCAGTAATGAAAATAAATTTTGCAGGGTGATGAGCTTAATAGCTATGGTGAGAGCTTTATATCCTTAAAATCTAAGCTCAAAACAAGGTGGTGGATGGGAGCACAGCTTAGCAGTTGCTGTTTTTAAACCGGATTCTGGAAAGACAACTCAAGTATTCTTCAGAGGCAACCTTTCCAAGGTTGCTTATTTTGTTTCTTCTGCTCTATGCCAAATGGGGTATCCAGGTACTTTTAACAAGCATTCTAATTATATAGTACTACATATATCTAAGGTTGTGTGTTTGATTTCCAGAAAACAAGGAAAGAAAAAATTAAATATCATGAAAACGATTTCTCATGTTTGGTTGTTACATGAAATTTTTTCCAAGAAAATCAAATGTAATTATCATTAGTTAGAAATTTATGTATTTTGAAATATTATCTTCATATTCATGATTAAAATAGATATAATTAAAGGGTTTGAAGGTGCAAATAAAAATAATTAGTGACTTTTACTGTTATTTTCATTTTCTCTTCCCTTTTCTTTTCTCCTTATCTTCTTACTCTTGCATTTTTCTTCAAATTTTCTTTTAAGCAAACATAGCCTAAGAGATAGAAAAAAATAAAAATAATTTTGGTGAAGATTTGTAGGAAGATTTGTGAAATAAGAATGCCTTAGCATTGGTAGATCTGGGTAGTCATCATAGGATGATGACTCAGCATAGCTCAGAACATCGAGCGTGGAATAACTTGGTTTCAGAAGATATGATGAAATTACGATTGCTCTTCTGCAAGTTCTTACACAAAATCTGTAGACTTTATTCATTTTCATCAGTACCTTTTCTTTCTTTCAATCTTTCTATCCATCTTCAACTTTAGTAATTAATTATTTTGAAGGTATGGGTAGTTGAGATGGATTGACCAAGAAGAGCAACCCGAAACATCAAAGACATTAATGTGGTGACCCACGCCTTTGTAATTCCCTCTAAAGTAGCGGAAAAACTGCCTCTACCATAACACACCAGCAATGATGTCTCCCAGTCTTTCAGAACATGAACTCTTACGAGGTTTGTTAATTAATGTTTGTTCTCATTCACAGACCTCAATCATTTATCTGCTACATTCTTATGTGTTCTCAGAAAATAATTTATTAAGGCTACGGTTTGGTTATTGGAAAAGATCGAAGAATAAAAACAAGTCAAATCATTGTTCTTATATTTTTATGAAACTCATTTGATTTATTTTCATATCAATATAAATATTCAGTAATTTAAAATATACAAGATTCTAAATAAATTTTTCATCTTTGATTTTCTTTAGAGATAACCAAACAAAAGAAACTAATTTTTCTAATTTTCCTCTTTCCTTATTACTTTTCTAGGAATGAAATACGACCTTGTGAAGGGCCATGAATATTTTTCTTACTAAGGAACAATTTCCTTTTTTCTATGATCTGAAAATCATTAGTTAACTATATTTATTTTCTTGCATAATAAAATCGAAACTTTCTCCCAGTTTTCTTCCATTAACAGTCAAGAATCAACTGAAATTTCACTTTCTTTTCCCACTTGCAATGTAATGATGAAACAGAAGCCATCGTGTTCTGAACTTGATAAAACCAAGCACCTACCAATCGCAATAGATAATGTTCATTTGACAGGATTTTTGTGTTAAGCTGTGATATGAAATTGGCTGCCGAGAAGAGAGCAATGAGTGCATCCCGTGTAGCTGGTGATTGTAATTCATGCATTAGAAGGGTGGAGATATTGACGAAGTGTGTGGTAAACACACATTATTGGCATTGAAAATATGGAAGCTAATTTTGGTTGTGTGCTACTATCCTTACATGATCATACTATCATGAGATCGATGCATAAACAATGTCTTTGTCAATCAATTTTGTGCATTGTTGATCTTTGAAATCCTATAATGTAAGCTTTGCGAAACTCTCAATGTAACTTATTGTTTCATTTATAAACATTCTGAGCAGAGGTATTTGGCCTCAAAGTCTCTTCTTGTGCTTTCTTGTTTACATATTTTGTTTTCTAATGCTGATGCCAGTGGGCATTGTTGTTTTTGTCTTTTAACGTATAAGTGTTAATGCATATCATTTGGCAAGGGAGATTTTCTGTGAGAGAAGAGTAGGAGAATTTATTTTGTGAAAATGATCAGACAAGGATAACTTTGTATTAGTTAAGGAGCTATGGGAAGAAAAAATAACACGAAAAGTAATAATAACAGAGTGTCCCAATTATGAAAAGTGAAATATCATTAATATAATTATACAGAAGTGAAATATCCATTATAATTATGCAAGTGAAATATCATTAATATTATTGAAGAAGAGAAGATTCTGATCATATTGAAGAAG
This sequence comes from Tetrastigma voinierianum, assembly GCA_016808115.1. Taxonomy (NCBI): domain Eukaryota; kingdom Viridiplantae; phylum Streptophyta; class Magnoliopsida; order Vitales; family Vitaceae; genus Tetrastigma; species Tetrastigma voinierianum. The sequence continues at coordinate 124,281 of JAEQBH010003035.1, forward strand.
AAGGTTACAGGAAATCACTGTAACAAAGTTAAGTTATGTTTTAGTTGTATCTCAATTTTGCTGACATATTTTTGCCTTTTTACCTGCTTTCTTCATTCTCTATAACCATATAAGGCCTATACTTGTATAAATAGGTGTGTTACGGTTGAAATACTTCCTCTCTATGCTCATTATTCTTAGGTAGTCTCATCTACGTGTCCTTTCGGATAGTTCTGGAATCGAGAAAAATGATCTGACTACTTTTGAATTATAAACATTAATATTCAGAACAACTCAATGTAGAGATAATACCAAATTAAATCACTCCAATTTTCTCAACCAAAACAACATTAACTCTTGCAAAAATTAATCCCAAAAAAATACTCTTTGTAAAAGGAGCTTACCATTTCAAATATGGATCACAAATCACAATGACTAGTTGATTAAACAAATTCATTTATATTGTAATCAAAACTGAAGAAAAATGAGTCCATAATAAATTCTATATTTCTTCTAAGTTCAGGCATAAATGAAACGATTTACATATTGAACACCGGCTCGTTCCAAATCGGATCAGCACGCTCTGTCCTAAGCGAATGAATCTAGAAACAAATAAAATAAAGAAGTCAGAAATAAAAATAAAAAATATATACAATGGACTTATTTTCCCAACTTGAAACTTGATGAAAGTTGTCACACCACCCGGTTCTGATCAGGCAGAATGGTGGATCAGAGAGAGGCAAGTTCAATTTTGGAGCGATATCTGGACTCACAATGATGATCCTTTATCAGAGGCGAACTTGTACCTTATGGTATACAAACAATTTCTGTAATAACAAATCATTTATATACAAGGCATACCAGGTGTGTACACATAAAAATCTATACTATGTGAGTCCCATTACTTATACATGGCCATTTTGCTATTGAATATATTTTGTAGCAGTGCAATACAAATGTAATCATACTCCTTCATTGGAGTTACATGTATTCCCTTCTAAACACGCCCATACATATACATATCTAATACAAAACATCAAAAATCGCGGGAGAGAAGTAAAGCGTGAGCACCTATCTGCAGAGGAGTGAAAGCGTAAGCGATATTTGGGTGCGTCCTCTAGCTTCCTTTTTAGTACCTGCCCGGATTGAACACGATGATTACTAGCACTGCCGCTTAGTGGGAACATAAGCATGGACAACCACTAATGGTGTGTCGCTTATACATGCATTTTCATATATCTATACATATTCATTTAACTTTATTACTTATCTGTCTTTACGTTCTATTGCATCGTCTTTTAAGTTACATGATATCTTTGAAAACAATATCTCTATTTATGAAACACTAGCGTATCTGTTTCTGCTGCATATTCCATATTCATTCTATAACTTATTGTTCTATGTCTTTTCACGGTTGTAATTCATATCTTCGACATGTATGGCGGTCGGATCATGTTGATTATAAATTATACAATGTCTATGGCAATGTAAAGATAGTTATACAAGCCCCATTTTTCAAATGTTTTTATTTCGGTTTGTGATTTCACATATGGCTATAGAGTCAACATTCATGAGCGGTCCGGTTGGTGAATCTGTCTGTTTGTCTTCATGCTGTATGATCTCACATTAATGTGCAATCTCACCTGACTATAGAAGTCGACATTCACGACGGATTCAATTGGTGAATCTTGCCACATTTGTCCTTCAGTGTGATCTCACATTCAATATTATATTTTACAATCCCTCACTATGACTATAGAAGTCGAC